>JASDQU010714868.1:25680-38390 GCA_032191745.1 Picea mariana
TAATTTCACTACCAGACCTGCAGTAGCCCTTTGATATCGAGACAGATGCTTCAGACTGTGTTGTGGGCATCGTTCTCACTCAACACGGCCACCCCATGGCCTATCATAGTGAGACACTATCAGATGTTGTCCATAAGTACCCTACTTATGACAAAGAAATGTACTCCATTGTGAAGGCATGCCGCCAGTGGAGACATTACATTCTTGGGAAGGAGACAGTCATCCACACTGATCATACGCCACTACATTTCATGAAAACACAAGGAAAATTGCAGAATGGCCGCATCAAAAGTGGTCCACATAGTTGCAGCAATTCCACCTCAACATCAAGTATAAAACAGGAAGCACCAATCATGTCATTTATTGCCTCAGTAGACTTCCATTCGCGACACTCACCATGGTGCTAGACTCTTGTGGCCATGAGACCTCTGGATGGCCCCAACTCTATGAGACAGACCCAAACTTCGCCACCACCTACCAAATGTTGGGTGCAAATGCATTTGTCTATAATTTTCATCTTTAGGATGGGTTTTTGTGGTGTCTGGGCCATATCTGTGTTCCATCAAGCAAGCGAGAAAAGCTTATCTGGGAATCCCACTACAGTCGGGTGGCAGGACACTTCAGCGTCGAAAAGACAGTGGCGATGCTACAGAAACATTTCTATTGGCCGAAACTTCGACAGGAGGTCAACAAGTATATCAGGTCCTGCAATCCCTGTGCTATTTCCAAATCGACCACTAAGAAACATGGCCTATAAACCCCTCTGCCTACTCCTGACAGGTCATGGGAATCCATCTCAATGGACTACATGTCGGGCCTCCCATCCACCAAGTGGGGAAATGTTTGTGTTTTTGTGGTTGTTGATCACTTTTCTAAGATGGCGATTCTGGTCACCTGCAATAAGAGCATCACAGCAGAGGCCATTGCCAAGATCTTCTTTGAACGAATCTGGGTACATTTTTGAATCCCACAAACCATTATCTCAGATCAGGACAGTCGATTTATCAGCACATTCTGGTCGAGCCTCTGGTCACTGGTGGACACCAAGCTCACCAAATCCACAACCTTCCACCCCCAGACAAATGGCCAAACCGAGGTCGTAAATCGAATGATTTTTCTTATCCTTCACATGTATAATTCACAGCACCCTCGCACATGGGATGAGATCCTTCCCTATGTCCAACATAGCTACAACCAAGCTCTGCATAGCTCAACCGGCCACAACCCCTTTCAGGTGGGGTTGGGATTCCAACCATTGGGTCCCATAGATGTTGCACTTCCCCTTTCAGTCACCTCGACCGACTCATCTCCTACTCCAACTAAATATGACAAATCCACATGGTTCATTGAGCGGATCTAGCACATCCGCAAATAGGTTCAGGATATCCTACAGAAGTCCAATGACAAGTACAAGCAACGCCATGATCAACATCGGGTGCCACATAGTTTGGTTGCACTTGCAGAAAGAATGCCTTACAGGACCCCATCAGAAGCTTCTCCCACTCTTTTATGGGCCATACACCATCACCAAGGTCATGGGGGATAATTCTTTTGAGCTCAACAGTCCTCCTTTCGTTGGCCTACACCTAATTTTCAACGTGGATCTCCTTTGCCCTTATTTCCCACCATTATTGGACACCTTAGAAGTAGCAGAACAACTGACACCAATAGAGCTCAACCCCAACTGCATACAACAGGAATCCAGTGATCATATTGTGGACACATGGATCAAGGGAACTCGATAGCAAAGGATCTGACTTTATCGAGTCGTCAAAGCAGGGCAGCTCCTGCACCAAGGCAAGTGGCTCACCCGGGGCCAAATTCAGCAGAAATTTTCCAATCTAATGGGGGAACTCAACGCAATGGATACCATTGCTTCCTAAGGAGGGAGGATTGATCCAGGTGGATATTGGTGGCCACCCACCTTTTCCAATTGGCTTAAAACAGTTTTCTAGCAATTTTGGTAATTTACTATTTTTAGCGATTTTTCACTTTCGGAGCCGTTTTGAGGCCCTAAACGATGTTTTTTGGGAAAATGGGGAGAGATATGGATGTTTCTTAAATATTTCCCCCAAAATGAATCTCCTCTACGATACCTTTCCAAGGGGATATCATACGCCTAAAACGGATATCGTATGCAAAAGTTATAACCCCAGAAAGTTGATGTACTAACTTACCCAGACGGGGCCCACATGACTTTTGGCGCTTCATCTCCTAGGGTTAGGTTTTTGGATTTCTAGGGTTTTGGGCATTCCTGTTTATTGAAAAAATGCCTTCAGATCCTCATTGTAATCATGTTCTTGCAAATGAGCGCAGTCATCACATCTCTTCTCAGAGATAAGCCACCACCATTCCAGCAAGCTTGTTTCCGCTGCATTTTACAGTTTCAACTTATTTCCTTATTGAATAGAAAATCAATTTTACTCTATCTCTGTTATTTTATGTTAAGCACCTATTAATAATATTTAGTCATTTCATTGTGCTCATAAAATTTGGATCATCAATTAAATCATTAACCATGGAGAACAGGGGAAGACAAAAGGATAGAGGAAAGGGCTCAGGGAACTGCGGGAATCCTAGGAAGGGTAGATCCAAATATAGACTTGGAAAGATAGAGTGTTGGAACTATGGGAAGAAAGGACATCTGAAGAAAAACTGTAGAGCTCCAAAGAAACAAAGAGATGGACAACAAGAGAAAAATCAAGAAGCAAATGTAACAGGTGATGTGTTACAAGATGCTTTGATTCTTTCTGTAGATAATATTTTAGAGTCTTGGGTAGTAGATCTAGGGGCTTAATTTGATGCCACACCCCATAGGAAACATTTTATAGATTATGTTAAAGGTGATTTTGGATAGGTTCATTTGGGTGATGATGCACCATGCAAAATTGTTGGAATGGGAAAGGTAAAAAATAAAGCAAAGGAATGGAAACCAATGGTTGTTGAAAGAGGTAAGACATGTTCCAAATCTAAGGAAAAATCTGATTTCAATGGGACAGTTGGCAAGTGAAAGTTGTATATCTATATTTATAGATAAGGTGTGGAAGGTCACCAAAGGATCATTGGTGATAGAAAAAGGAGAAAATGTAGGTACATTGTATTTATGTACTAGTAATATTGACTCTTCTATATATTTAGCTTCTATGGGAGTGGATAAAACACTATGGCATCACAGGATTGAACACATGAGTGAGAAGGGGATGCAGATACTTCACAAAAGAAATTTGTTGCCAGATCTTATATAAATTGATTTGAATTTTTGTGAGCATTGTGTTTATGGAAAACAAAAGAGAGTCAGATTTCTCAGAGTCGGAAAAGAAAAGAAGAGTGAAAGGTTAGAGCTTGTGCATACATATGTATGGGGAGTAGCTCAAGTATCATCTCTTGGTGGCTCTCGTTATTATGTTACTTTTGTTGGTGATGCAACTAGAAAAACTTGGGTTTATTGCATTTGACAAAAATATGATGTTTTTGATACTTTCAAGAAATGGAAAGCTTCGGTTGAGAATGAGACATGAAAAAGGTTGAAGCATCTCAGATCATACAATGGAGGTGAATATTGTAGCAAGGAGTTTGATGATCATTGTTCATACCATGGAATTCGTAGAGAGAAGACATTTCCAGGAACACCACAAGAAAATGTTATGTTCGAAAGGATGAACAGGACAATCATGGAGCGTGCAAGGAGTATGAGATTGCATGTTGGTTTTCCCTTACAGTTCTGGGAAGATGTTGTAGATATTGATGTTTACTTAATAAACAAAGGACCTTCAAGCTCTTTGGATGGTGGAATTCTAAAGGAGGCATGGATAGGTAAAAAGGTAAACTATTATTTTTTGAAGACTTTCGGTTGTGAAGCATTTGTCCATATTGATAAAGAAAATAGAACAAAGCTTGAGTCAAAATTCAAGAAGTGTACTTTTATTGGATACAGTGTTAATGTTTTTGGTTATTGCTTACGGGATTATGAAATTACAAAATCATTACGAGTAGAGATGTCATATTCAATGAGAAGGTCATGTAAAAAGATCAGTTGCAGGGAAAGAAATAGAAAAAAGAAAAACTAGAATACACAGTGCTTGATGAGATCATTGAAAAAGAAATTCCAAAGGTACCAGAAGTACAACAACAGGAGCAACATGTACCTCAAACTCCTACAAGTTCTTTTAGAAGATCTACCAGGTTAAGTAGAACCCCTCAAAGATACTCTCCTTCATTGTATTATTTATTGTTGACTGATTCGAGTGAACCAGAATGTTATGAAGAGGCAAGGCAGGTGGACACTAAAAAGAAGTGGGAACAAGGCATGAAAAAGGAAATGGATTACCTGGAAAATAACTAGACTTGGGATTTGGTTAAGTTGCCTATAGGAAAAAGAGCATTGCAGAATAAATGGGTTTACAAGTTGAAGGAAGAAGATGGAGGCAAAAAGTGGTACAAGGATAGACTTGTTGTAAGGGGGTTTGCACAAAAGAAAGGTATATATTTTGATTAAATATTTTCTCCTGTTGTTAAAATGACTTCAATTAGGAATATTTTAAGCCTTGTGGCAGTAGAAGATTTGCATCTTGAATAGTTAGATGTAAAAACAACTTTTCTGCATGGGGATTTGGAGGAAGAGATTTATATGCAGCAGCCACATGGGCATGAGGTCAAAGGGAAGGAAAATTCGGTATGCAGGTTGAAAAAGAGCCTGTACGGCCTAAAGCAATCTCCAAGGCAGTGGTATTTGAAGTTTGATAGATTTATGACAGAACAAGGTTATAGTAGATGTCATTCTGATCATTGTGTTTATTTTAAAAGGCTATAAAATGGAAGCTATATTATCTTGATATTTTATGTAGATGACATGCTTGTTGCAGATTCTAATATGCAGGATATAAATGTGCTCAAGAATAAATTAGCTAATTCATTTGTGATGAAGGATTTGGGTGCTGCAAAGAAAATCCTTGCTATGAGAATAACAAGAGACAAGAAAAATCGCAAATTGGCATTGTCTCAGGGTGAGTACATAGAGAAGGTGTTGGAGAGGTTTAGAATGCAGAATGCAAAACCAATTAGTACACCTTTGGCCAGCCATTTCAAATTAACCAAGGAAATCTATCCCAAGACATAGGAGGAGATAAAATACATTTCCAGGGTCCCTTATTCATCAGCAGTTGGCAGGTTGATGTATGTGATGGTTTGCACAAGACCAAATATTGCACATGCAGTGGGAGTTGTGAGTAGGTATATGAACAATCCAAGAAAAGAAAATTGGGAGGCAGTAAAGTGGATTCTTGGGTATTTGAAAGGTACTTCTACGCATGCATTATGTTTTGGAGGTTTAGACACTGTTCTACATGGATATGTTGATTCTGATATGGGAGGTTATAAAGATAGCAGGAGGAGCACCACAGGGTATGTTTTTATTGTAGGTGGAATAACATTAAGTTGGATTTCAAAACTGTAAAAGGTTGTTTCACTTTCAAAAACAGAGGAAGAGTATGTTGTTGCTACAGAGGAGAGTAAAAAGATGATTTGGTTACAGAGATTTATGGAGGAATTGAGAAAGAAGCAAGAGAATAACAAGTTGTACAGTGATAGCGAGATTGCCATTCATCTTGCAAGGAAATCAACGTTCAAGTATACATATGAAGAGTCTGTCTATGGGAACAAAGAGGAAGAGTCTGTGAAAACGAAGACACAACAAGTATACGGATGAGGGCATGTCTAAGGTGCACCACAGGTGGTTGCAGAGACGGTTTCAATAGAGATTATTATGGTGATGGATCTGTTCATGATTGTCTTGGTGAGGTGAGGCAAGTTATTTGACTCTACCAAAGTTGTAAATCGATCTGGTAGTGCTCATGTTGTAACTTTTTGGAAATAACAAATACTTGGTTAGGTGTTAGGCACAATTTTTTTTGCCTGCACTATATCTATGTTTCTCTTGTCTATTTTGTGTGTTCCATTTTTCTCTTGGTTTCTCATGGATGTATTCTTAAATATGACTAAGTTTTAAGGCAATTAACGAATGTCTAAGTATACAAGAGTTTCACTAGAGTAGGAGTATGATTCACCGATAGCCTAGAACAGAGTATGGGTATGCTCTAGGTGAAGATGTGTAGTCCAGACAAAGTATCCTTGGTGTTTCCAAGAATCCAAGTGAGAAATGTCACAGTGTCGCACACCCTATAGAGGTACGTGATCATATCACACGCTATGGGGACGTCACAATATCCATTTCTTTATAGTTCTTACATGAAATAATAAGTGGCACAACACACCATCTATTCTTAGTGCTAAAGTTGATAATTTAGGGAGGCAAGATGACTCTAAACCCTTTATATGAGTATATGATATATTTTTAAAAAGTTAAGGATCAGAGAATTTAAATGCCAATTAGGTACAAAGAATATACTCAACGTTAATTTTGTAGTATTTGAAGATAAGATTAAAAACAAAAAATTTAGAAAATAAATTGCAATTAATAAAGAAGAGACTACAAATAATGGAAAACAAATATGAGGGAGAGAACCAAATCTAAGGGGACAAGGTCTAAAACTTAAAATATATTAAAATTTTAGACATAGTAAAAAAGGATGGAGTAGAAAAGAAATTACAAATCGAACCAACAAATCTCATAAAAAAAAAGGTTAGTATACTAAGTAAACATTATTAAGAACAACTTAACTCAAGTAAAGGTAAAATCCAATGAAAACAAATAGCATACTAAGTAAAACTTATAATCTTAAAAGTTTGGAAACATCTATAAATGAGAATCTCATTCCAATGGATAGTGTTAAATTGAGGAAGGAAATTCAATAGGTAAAAGAGGCTAGGAAAGAACGAAAGGACATTAATTAAGAATAGGAAAGAAATTATAAGGGATAAAGACAAAAAACTGGTAATAAATAAAAATTCAGGTACCTTACGATCCTTGCATGGTACTGTTGAGGCTTTCCATGGAGGAAGGGTCATAACTTGAGTTATATTTCTAAAGCATTTTACATTATATTTCTTATAGAAACTTGAAAACATGATGAATTTCATATCCTCGAGATAAATGGATTTGTTTTGTGGTCAACCAAGAATAAAGGA
Organism: Picea mariana; assembly: GCA_032191745.1. Classification (NCBI taxonomy): domain Eukaryota; kingdom Viridiplantae; phylum Streptophyta; class Pinopsida; order Pinales; family Pinaceae; genus Picea; species Picea mariana. The sequence goes on from JASDQU010714868.1 coordinate 32,764, forward strand.
TCCCCTTTAAGAGGTATTGGAGGCTTACAGTGTTATGTAAGGTCGGACCTTGTGCCTTATATTAAATTTCATACGAAAAACCCTTTCGACCAGCACATGTGGATGGACATTTTAGACATTAATGTTATTTTCTTAGTAATATATAATTTTAAACCTAGAAATTCCACATTTTACAAGAAAAACAATTTAGATAAAAATAAAGGTGTTTTTAGTAGCTTAGAATATGATATTTCTTATATAAAAGCAAAGGCAATAACCTTCTCCTTGGGAACTGTAATGTTAGAATAACAAGTAAGCAAGTCATAATCATAATCAAAATATATAACTCTAATCCTTTATGGTTAAATGAGGACCTTCATTTAGCCTATATGTATAAAAGAAGCTTAAAATATTTAGGTGAAAACTTGTTTTGTACATAATTTATTTAACTTTATAGTTGTCAATACCCAATAATATGAAAAAATTTGACGCAATGACCAAAATCTAACCAAATGACTTGTACTCATGGTCTTAGCAACAATTTTGTTGACTATGTTATATTGGATGTCCCCTTGCTCAACCAAATTATTAATTTTGGTATCTTAGATGAGCATGAGCATGAATTGTATCAAAAAACCTTAATTAATCTTGTATCTAATAGTGAAAAGCACTTGATCTTTGAGAAAAATAAAGAAAATATTTTTCTAAAATATTTAAAGAATGAATTAAATTCCTTAATAAGGGATAACAAGATTGAGAACCTTTATCATAACTTTCCGACAAAGATATTGACTTGTATAAACTAGTGCTCTTTTGAAATTTCTTTCAAAAACAAAAATCAGGACACTAACCCATGGTATATTTCAAGATTGTTAGGAAAACTATAAGAGATGCCTCTGTAAAATCTATTAAGGCTAGTCAGGACCCCACAGGATGCCTAACCATATCTTGTGATTGTGCACCTCTTGAGGGAGTGTGAAACCACAATGGTTCTTACTTGGCTGCTTGGCGACACCAAGAGTACTTCATCTGGACTACGCCTCTTCACCTAGAGCATACCCATACTCCCTTCTAGGCTAGAGGGGAATCACACTCCAAATCTATGCAACTCACTTGTATACTTAGAAAATATTGTTAATAGATTAAGACTTATTCATTTAAGCATACATCCAAGAACATGTGAAGCCAAGATAACACTTGCAAAACAAACAAGAGACACACAGAGAAATAGTGTGGGTAGCACAAGACATGCCTAACACCATGCTAAGTCTTATTATTGTGAAATGGTTACAATATGAGCACTACCAGCTCATTTTACAACTTGGGTAGAGTCGCATGACTTGCCTCGCCTCACCAAGACACTCATAGACATATTCATCACACCAAGACTCTCTATCGCAACCAATTTCACAACCTCTATAATACACCCTATACATGATCCCTATTGCATACTTGTCGTCCCTTATCTGTCACAGACTTCACCAAGTTAACATAGAATTTGGTTTTGCCTCATAGAATTCCTAACACATACTTGTGTTTAGACTTCCCCAAACTATCATTGTGTGCCCCCATCTTGGCTACTTGTCTTCCATCTTCGTAACTCTGCCTCAATTCTGCCTTGCCTTGGTCGTTTGACTTGCTCTCTATGTCTCCTTGTTCATCATCTACCTTCCTTGTTTGTGTTCCCTTGTTCTTATATGGACTCCAAACGTCACCTTCATGAATCGTTGTGTACTTTGGGTGTGTTTCCCCCCTTTCTGGACCAACATGCCCAAATGAACCGACGTGCTCCTTTTTGGACCTGATGCCCCCAAACGAACCCATGCACCCATCAATCGTTGAATCTATTGGACAGGTGTGCCCCATACTTAGACACACACCCCTTGCCTTGTAATTTTATTTGCATCAATCGAAGTGACTCTTCATGGGTGTGTCTATGGGGTCATCCAACCTCTTTGATGCTCCCAGGTTTCCAAGGGAAGACGGGTCCATTCCTTGGGCACACACCCAAGTCACCCATTCCTTTCCCAAATGCAACCCAATTATCCATCATCAGTTGCAAGGGAAGTAAGGTGTGTTCCCCCTTGGTGTTGCACATCACCATCATATTCCCAAGTTTCTCCTTCTCACACCCATGTGTCTTCATTCACCCAACCAATTGCATGCCTTTTATGTTCTCTTGCCCAAATCATCCCAAAGTCTACCCAAGAAGCACGCACCCTCGATGGGTGTCACGAGAGACCTTACATCCTCCCTCACTCCAAGTTGTTGTCATCCCCAACAACATCCATTGATGTCCATGGTGCCTCTGCCCCGTCTCTGAATCTTGTGACCCCTCAACAATTGTTGTCTCCTATAGTTGTCATCAACGAAAAATCCCATTAGGAAGTTACATGAGTCTATGAAGTGTCGTGTCTCACTAAATTATTGTTGCTTCCACACTTTGATATATTTACTTATGCTTATCATGTGTTAGATCCACCTATGACTTTATTTTATTAGGTAGCTAGTCCAATTGTCGCGCCTCCATCTCAAGAACTCACATATTCATGTTCAAACACCATTTTCTATCCACAAACTTATCACATTCTCAACTCCTCATTTTTTTCAATCTCTCAAATCGCTCCTCTGCATTCCAAACATACTTCATTAAATCACCTCCTCAAGGCGCCCCAAAGGCCTCATTGTACCCCACCGAGAAAGTGAGTCAATGTGATACTGTCTAGTTTAAAGGTGAAGGAGGATGGTTGGTTGGGACATCTCCCTCATATTCAATTTGTCCCAATGCAATCAGTGGAGAGTCACCATACTTCTGTGCTATATACATAAGAAGTGGTACATTTGAACCAATTCTACCTCTGCACTCCTCAATGAGTCATTCTAGCTCAAGGTCATATGGTCGTTCACAATGCCCAAGTTCACTAGAGGAGGAATCGACCTCTTCCTTGGTTCTTCTCCACCAATGTTGTTGCATCTCCCTCATGTCCTGTTATTCCATGGATGGTCTCTTCTCTTGTTCAATTAAATTCTTCCGCATCCTCATCTATGTGACTTCCTCCAATCTTCATTGTGATTAGTCAAACTTCAAACATAAATATGCCAAGCCATCCACTGCCTTAGCCAGATATCCAACTATGTCTTCAACATTGGAAAGCCTTCATTCCATCGACACAAGTCTCTTTCCATTCTCTACATTAGGCTATCCAACCATCACCCCACATTGTCCAATTTTTCCCCCACAAGTTTTTCTACTCTAGTCGTTCACAACAACCATCCATAAGAAGGAAATCCACATACCCCCTTCCTTCCTCCTTATGGTTGGAATCAAACATGGATTCTTTCCTAATAAAAATGGCCAAATTGTTCATGTGAGGAATAGGTGTTTCCTTTTCCTTCCTCATGAACTCCTCTCCTAACCCAACTTCAAAATCATCCATAGGAACAATGGTGAAACTCATCCTTTCACATCGATCACCAAGCTTCAATGAGACATCCTTGGCTACACCAATGACCCTCTCTACACCCTCCTTAATTGTCTTGAAGGTTGTCTACGTTGGTTCAAGTTGCATCCCAATCCTTCTTACCATATTCTCCCTTAAGAAATTATGATTCGCCCCACTGTCGACCATGGTTGTCACTGACTTCATGTTGAGTTTGGTCGGGACATGGTAAATCTTTGTTTCATCTTTCTCTTGGATATTCGTGGATTCACTTTCCATGACAGTGTTCAAGACCTGCAAGACCCCAACATATGGGTTTTCTACCTTCTACAAAGAATTCAACTTCTATTTCAAGGGACAATTCTTTTCATACCGTTCCTTGGAACAAATCAAACATGGAAACAACTTATTTTCTTTTGTTACATCCATTTTCTTGGAATTAAGTTCACTTCCCTTAGGTGAATTCGTCTTTCCTTTATCCTTCATCTTTCCCTTCCATTGTTTCTACCCATCACCTTGGGTTTCCTCATTGTTCCTAGGACCTGTTTTGGGTTCACCCCTAAAGTTCAAGAATTTTTCTGTTGTAGTGATGGTTGTCGCAAGAGTCTGCACATTCTGGTGTTGCAACTAACTTGGTGCCCATGGTTTTATACCACTCATGAAGTGGAAATTTTTGTCTTCTTCCGAAGTTTCTTTTATCTCCAACATGATCCCTATGAACAACTTGATGTAGGCTTGTATCTTACAAGCGTGCTTGACAACCAACAACTGATATCTTGGGATCCATGCTTGGTTTCTTGGACCAAACTATGCCTTTAAAGATTCCTTCATCTCTTTCCAATTTTAGATATTCTCATCGGTTCTCCTAGATTCCAAGTCCTCCACTCGGTTCCTCCACCAAATCTTAGTAGCCCCTATCAAGAACATCATTGCAGTGTTCACCTTGTCTTTGTGTGAACTTCCATTCAACTGCTCCAAGTAATTATCAATGTCCCAATAGAAGTTTCCAAGAAAATTAATGTTAAGAGTACCATCGTATGGGTTAGGTTCCTTTATATTGATCCTCTTCGACATGATAGAAGAGCTATTTCCATTGGCTAAAGATCGTTTCAACAATGTGATGGTGTCATCTTAGTCCTTCAACTTCTGCGTGACTAAGGCAAGTGCATCCTCTACTTTCTTGAGTCTATCTTAAATGTCATCAGTCAAGGTGTCGATAATGAAGTTCACAGTTTCCTGCAACTCTCAGACAACTTCATTAAACCCATTCTTCATCTTGCTTATCTCAATATCCATCTGTTCAACCTTCTAACCATGCTAATACATTGTGTCTATCATCTACTCAATAGTCCTCTCCAAGATAAAAAGGCAATCCTTAATTATGTTTGTCTTGGGATCCTTCTCCATGTCACTACCATCTGCATGTGACCCAACCATGGATGGACCTCTAAGTATCTTCACTCTACTTGCAAATGGTTCATCCAAGGAACCCAAGAATTCATCTTAAGACTTCTTTAAAACTCTATGATTAGTTTTGCGATCACTTCTATGATCGGGTCTGCGATAATTTTTGCAACAAGTCTTGTGTTCATCCACCTTTCCCAAGTGCTCGGTTAACTGTAATAAATCAGTACCTATTCTTCTCAAGGGATGCACATGGGTCTGTGATAGGTCAATCCACCTGACTGAACCTTCACTTCACTTATGTCACAAACCAAACACCAAGTAGTGTCCCAAACTATCTCTGTGATAGGTCAATCCACCTGAATGAACCTTCACCAATCATGTGCCCAAACCATCTTCTCAACAAGTGTGCCCCAACACCATTTTTATTGTCTCAATAGTGGTGAAGAGAAAAATCTACTTTGATACCACCTGTCACAACCCCACAAGACGCCTGCCTAAATCTTGCGACCGTACACCTCCTGAGGGCGTGCAACACCATCACGGTTCTTACTTGGCTACTTGGAAACACCAAGAGTACTTCGTTCGGACTACGCCTCTTCACCTAGAGAATACCCATACTTCGTTCTAGGCTATGGAGGTGTTACACTCCAAATTTGTGCAACTCACTTGTATACTTAGACAATATTGTTAACAACTTAACACTTAGTCATTTAAGCATACATCCAAGAACATATGAAACCAGGAGAACAATTGTGAAACAAACAAGAGACACAGAGAGAAATAGTGTGGATGGCACAAGAC
>JASDQU010714869.1:1178-15341 GCA_032191745.1 Picea mariana
AGGTTAAGTCTAGGGAAAGTGTATTATTCTGTCCTGTTTTGTTCTAGACCCAGGTGGATCTAGGGAGATTGGTCTGTGTCCGCACTCACGAATTTATCCTGAAACACACATGGTATCCACTCATCCAATATGGGAATCACTATGGTTACAAATATGGTGTTCAAGTATTGGGTTGGTACAATGATGCAGACCCCCAAACCCTCAGGTCCAAGGTCCACGCAAGATCGTTCTAATCTGCCATTTGAGTCTAATTGACTCTTTGGTTTTCTCTCGGAAAATACCCTTCACACACAAAATTGTATCCATAGGTCCTTATGAGTGTGCCCACACGGTCAAACACGAAGCATCACCCAAATCTCCTGACCCAAAATAGGATCACGCCCTTTGAAAATTCAGGACTTCTCTTTCTTCCTTTTCAGGATTTTGGGTTTCATGATTTTGCGATCCCTATTGTCGAGGGTTCCTATCTCTACAACTTCTGAAACCTGAATTTTCAAGCTCTGATGCACTCAGCAAAGGTTGAATTTTCAATGGGATTCTCACTTCATTGGGAATTTGGACTTCGCAATTTCGTGAATCCAAATGCAAGGCTCTCTGTCCTTCAACCTCCGAACCCCAAAATGATCCACAAGGTTTGACTCCGTCAATTTGACAAGGACATGCCACCTGTCCACTCGACCACTTCTTATCTCTGACATGGACTCCTGCCCCAAGCCATTCTTTCGGGTTTTCGGGACTTTCGCTCCCAAAGTGTTGAAATCCAGAACTCCACGTCACTTCCTATCGCAACTCATGAATTCGGGAATTTTGTTCCACTGCACTCGACTCCTCGTCGCTAAGATCCCCGAAATGCCGAAATGATTTGACCGCTTGTGAAAAGCACAACCAACGGTCCACGTTGATTCTAGATCCTAGAGTGATAAGCTTTCCTATCTCTAACCACCTTACAACTTCCCTGGATCCTCCGATCCTCATGATTTCGAGAATTCTCCACAGAGAATTTCAACCACTCGTTGCTCCTTGATAACTTCTGGTAAATAAACCAAGGTTCTTCCACTAGAGCTTTAACTTCTACAAAGCAACTTCACTTTGTCTCCCCTTTGATTACCTCAAAGGCACTAACCCTCCTGAGCTTTCTCGAAACTCCGATTCTCTAGAAGACTCGTGCGTGCACTCCTTGCAACAACTTTTAAATATCTATAAGTATTTGGGTTCTCGACTCTGTCCACTCTCCTGCAATAGATGTCCTTCAATTCTCCCCTTGGCTGATAAGTTCTCAGCATTCAACCTCCCTGCGCACACCTTGCATGGCTTCTATGCCTCAGCTTCACTTCTGCAGGAATGAGAACAACGGTGTCTCTCCTGATATTTCAAAGATAAACTCTGAGTCTTTGTCAACGCACTCCTTGTGGACGCTTCACTGCACTCCTTGCAAGAACTTCTCTCAGGAAGAGAAACAATTGAAACTCATTCTCTCTCTCTCAGAATTCAAACATTCAACATGAAATCTTACATTCACACAATATTAAAGTAAATGCATAATAGAGAGAATAAACAACCATAAGCATATCATTCATCATGTATACACAGAAAGCATCATAACACCATGAATCTGAATCAAAGCTTCATCTATTAATTCAGAACTTTTGTACATGGGATCTTCTCTACAACTCTCTCTTCTCTTCTCTATGCTCTAATGTTCTAATGATACAATGATACAAAGATCCAAAGATGAGGGTGTCTATATCCATTTTCCCTCCTATTCCTAAAACTGTCAAATCTGGAATTCAAATCTACCTACTTTCATTAACTATGCATAAATGTCTCTACCTCCTTCAGATGAGAGCGAATCAATCATGATCTGTTTACATCCTCCAAGTTATAAATGCAAGGTACGCCTTCTAGCTATTACATTAATACTTCAAAAACATTCCAAAACGTGCATTGGTGGTCTTCCAGCTGTCTTCCGCCTTCGCGCTTGCTTGATGCTGACGATGCTCCTACATCATACTCCCTCGCTTGAAAATTTTCATGGAATTTTGTTCATGAGTTCTTGCATGGTTTGTCCATGCTTCTGAATTTATGCTTCTCTCTCCCAACTGGCATCTTCATCTGGATGTCCCTTCCATTTGACCAAGTATTCAAAATACTCTTTTCTCCTGGTTCTCTTGTTGATTCTCTTGTCAAGTATACTTTCCATCTATGGATTTTCAACTATAGGCATTTGTTTAGTCCACTTAACCTCTGTTTGTTCACTGTCTGCTCCTTCTTCTTTAGCTCTATAAGGGTACAAATATGAGATATTGAATATCGGTGAAATTTCGATCCCATCGGGTAATTCAATCTCATATGCGTTTGCCCCAAATTTCTTTAAGACATTGCATGGTCCAATCTTTTTCATTTTCATCTTGTTATAAGTTCCCCTTGGGAACCTTTCCTTCCTCAGATGTGCAAGTACCATATCACCAAATCCAAATTGAAGTTCTCTCCTGTGTTGATTTACTCTGTGTTTATACACTTGATTCAAATTTTGTAAACGGTCCTTCAATTGGCTGTGAAGTTCCTTCATTACCTCTACAAAATCCTCTGCACTAGCACTCCTGAATTCATTCTGTTCTGAATATTTCAATTTAGAAACTCCCCTTGGCTGCATTCCATACACAATTTGGAATGGACTCTGCCCTTTGCTTATGTTGATCAAATCATTATAAACAAATTCCGCCTGTGGAAAAATGTGATCCCACTAACTGTGGTGTTCAGTCACTAGGCTCCTTAGCAAATATCCCAAGCTTCTATTCACAACTTCTATTTGCCCATCCATCTGAGGATGATACACTGAGATAAATGACAAATTTTTCCCCAGCTTCTTCCATAAATTCTTCCATAAATTTCCCACGAACTTGGTGTCTCGATCTGAAACAATACTCCTTGGTAAGCCATGAAATCTGACAACTTCCTTGAAAAATAGGTTCGCAATATGTGTTGTGTCGCTGGTTTTCTGGCATGGTATGAAATGTGCCATCTTTGAAAATATTTCTACTACCACAAAGATTGAGTCAAATCCTCTTTGTGTCCTTGGCAGCCCTAATATAAAATCCATTCTTACTGCATTCCACGGCCTTTCTGGTATGGGTAATGGCTAATACAACCCTGTATTCTACCTTTTTCCCTTTGTGTGTTGACAAATTCTACATATGTCCACAAATATTTTGACATCTGTATTCATCCCTAGCCAAAAATATAAGCCATTCAGTTTTGAGAACATTTTTTCATGACCGAAATGTCCGACCAATCCTCCACTGTGTTTTTCTTTTAGCAGATTCTCCCTCATGGAGCATTTTGGAATACATAATTGATTTCCCCAGAATAATAATCCATCCTGGATCATATATTCAGTCCACTGGCTTTTGTCCCTGAGAATTGGATTCTCAGATGCCTTATACGCCTCTTTAAAATATGGACCATCTCTGTACATTTCTTTGAGATTATCAAAACCCAAAGTTTTGACTCTAAATTCCTGTATAAGCAAACATTTCCTTCTCAAAGCATCAACAACTTTGTTAGAAGTTCCAGAAATATGTTTAGTTACAAAAGTAAAATTCTACATGTATTCAACCCATTTAACATGTCTTTGGTTCAACTTCTCCTATTGAGTCAGGAATTGTAAGGCATGATTAACATTGTAAAAAACCAACTCTTTAGGAACCAAATAATGTCTCCATTTCTTCAGCGCTTGTATGACCGCATAAAATTCCTTGTCATATGTTGAGTATTTAATCTTCACCTCATTCAGTTTCTCACTGAAGTATGTGATCGGCCTGTCATCTGGGCTCAAGACCGCTCCAATTGCAAACCCACTAGCATCACACTTGACCTGAAGTGTCTTATTGAAATCTGGAAAAACCAGAATTGGTTGTTCAGTAATCCTCCTCGTCAGCAGGTCGAAACTTTTTTCTTCTTCCTCTGTCTAATGAAAATCTTTATGTCTTTTCTTCACTGTATCCATCATCGGTGTGCTAATCCCACTAAGATTTTGAATGAATTTCCTGTAGAAACTAGCTAATCCATGGAAGTTTCAAACCTCAAATACACTCTTTGGTGATGGCCAATTCTTGATTTCATCCACCTTTTCCGGATCCATCTTCAACTCATTAGCAGAGATAACAAAACCCAAATAACTGAGTTTTGTCCTCATGAATGGTGATTTATTCATATTTATCAATAACTTCTCTTGTTTTAATCTCCTCATCACTATAGCTAAATGCTTTAAGTTCTCTCCTTCAGTCTTGTTGAATATTAATATATCATCAATATATACAATGAAAAATTTTCCTATGAAATCCTTCAGGACTTCATTCATCAATCTCATGAAAGTACTAGGCACATTTGTTAAGACAAATGACATAACAATCCATTCATACAACCCCTCATTTGTCTTGAATGTTGTCTTCCATTCATCGCCTTCTCTCATACAAATTTGATGATATCCGCTTTTCAAATCAATCTTTGAAAATAATCTTGGTCCACTCAAGCAATCCATCAAATCATCTATCCTTGGCAAAGGAAATCTATATCTGATGGTAATATTATTGATTGTTCTTGAGTCTGTACACATCCTCTAGCCTCCATATTTCTTTGGGCTGAGCACTGTTGGAACAACACATGGACTCAAGCTTTCTCGAATTAACCCTTTGTCCATTAAGTCCTGGACTTGTCTCTTAACCTCTTTGTTCTCCTGCGGCGTCAATATGTATGCTGCTTTGTTTGGTAAACTAGCTCCAGGTATAAGATCGATGTGAATACTTATACTTATGATCGGTGGAAATGAACAAGGTAGTTCATCCACTACTATATCAACAAAATCTTCGAGCAACTTCTGGATTTCCTCTGGTAATTCATCCACTCTTGTACTGGTTAAAACAACTCTAGGCTTCCTCACAACAATGAATTGTGTATCTTCCTTCTTCTTAACCTCCTTAAGAAGTTCCTTCCCACTCATGAGAAGTACAGCGTTGTTTACCTCAGGTTTCACTTCTTTATCCTTAATCGGAAACAACATGTGAGTTCTCCCATTCTTCTCTAGGGTGTATGTGTTCTTTCTCCCATCATGAATCACATTCCTGTCATATTTTCATGGTCTACCCAGCAATTGATGACAAACATCCATGGGAATGACATCACATAATATTTCATCCTTATATCCTCCTATTTTAAATTCAACTAAACATTGTTTANATAGTCTCCAACTCCATCTTTTCTACCATCTCTGTATAAATGAGATTGTTTGTGCTACCACTGTCCACGATGACTTTGCATACCCTATCTTTGGTCTTGCAAGCAGTTCGAAAAAGTCTGTTCCTTTGGGTTGGGTTCTTTGCCTCCTTCTCTAGCGTTAAGAGAACTTTTCTCATCATCAGTGATCTTCCGCCCTCAGCATCTTCTGCCTCAACATTCCATCCTTGTGCTTCGAAAATGTGAGTTTCACCTCCTTCTTTATTTCTATCTAGACATTCATAGGATTTGTGTCCATTTTTTCCATAGGTAAAGCATTTTATTTCTCCACCTCTGCCTCTTCCTCTTCCTCTGGTTCGAGGAAAAGTATTTCTATCAGCATACTTTCCTCTCTGTGAGCTTCATCCTCTCTCATGCCAAGTTTGAGGTTTCTTCCACTCTTATTGAGGTTTCTGAGCTCTATCTTGGGCAACTGCTTTGCCTCTATCTTGACTTCTGCCTCGACCTCTTTGACCTTGCTTTCGGCTCAGCTTCTCTTCAACTTTCAGAGCCATCTGATAAGCATCTTCCACATTTCTAAGGGTTATCATGCTCATATCCTCTTGAATGTCGTATCTTAGACCATTCATGTACCTAGAAACTTTTTCATCATTGTTTTCCCGATGACCTCCTCTGATATTCAATTTTTAGAATTCTTTAGTGTACTCTTTCACTGTCATCAACTTCTGTCTCAAGTTTTTCATCCTCCGAAACAGATTAATTTTATAATCCTTGGGTATGAATCTTGCCTTCATCTTTGCAACCATTCTATCCCAACTTTTGATTTTCTTCTTGCCTTTGCATAATCTATCAGCCTGCATTTCATCCCACCATAATGTTGCATGCCCTTTAAGTCTTATGACAACATGTTTGACTTTCTTGTCTTCCTCGACATCCTCATAGTCAAAATATTTATCCAAAGCTCTAATCCAGTCTAGAAGCTCTTCAACATCTAAGTTCCCTTCATACATGGGAATCTCCATTTTTTCCTTGGCACCTATCCTTGTGACAGCCCTGAATACATGTTCATCTATAGCATCTACGACTGCGACTTTTTCTCCCTCGTGTCTAGTTTCATTTTCACTTTCAGCCCCGCTGATATCCCCAACGTAAATTGTGTGCCTCTGTGTTGTCTCCATGGCATCAATCCTAGCATGTAGTTCACACATTTCCCTTTCAACTACTGGATCAGGCATTGGTCTATCTCTCCTTCTCGGCGACATGAATGAGAAATATTCTTCCTTCCTCTACTACAGAAAACAAAGAACTTTTTTTGTGCTCTGATACCACAACTGACGTAGACCCCCAAACCCTTAGGTCCAAGGTCCGTGCAGGATTGTTCTACTTTTCCCTTTGAGTCTAATCGACTCTTGGGTTTCTCCTCAAGAAATACCCTTCAGACACAATATTGTATCCACAGGTCCTTATGAGTGTTCCCACATGATCAAATGCGAAGCATCACCCAGATCTCTTGACCCGAAATATGATCGTGCCCTTTGCAAATTTAGGAATTCCCTTTCTTCCTTTTCAGGATTTCGGGTTTCACGATTTCACGATCCCTGTTGTCAAGGGTTCTTATCTCTACAACTTATGAAACCTGAATTTTCGAACTCCAATGCACTCAGCAAAGGTTGACTTTTCAACAGGCTTCTCACTTCATCGAGAATTTGGACTTCGTGATTTTGCAAATCCAAATGAAAGGCTCTCCGTCCTTTGACCTCCGAACCTAGAAACGATCTAGAAGGTTTGCCTCCATCAATTTGACAAGGACACACCACCTGTCCACTCGACCACTTCCTATCTCTGACACAGACTCGTGCCCCAAGTCACTCTTTTGGGTTTTTGGGACTTTCGCTCCCAAAGTGTTTCCTTCTCCGTTAACGACACCCGAAGCGCTGAAATCCAGAACTCCACGTCACTTCCTATCGCAACTCATGAATTCGGGACTTTCGTTCCACTACACTCGCCTCCTCGTCGCTAAGATCCCTAAAATGTCGAAATGATCTGACAGCTTGTGCAAAGAAAAACCAACGGTCCACATTGATTCTGGATCCTAGAGTGATAAGCTTTCCTATCTCTAACCACCCTGCAACTTCCCTAGATCCTCTGGTCCTCGTGCTTTCAGGAATTCTCCCCAGAGAATTTCAACCACTCATTGCTCCTTGATAACTCCTGCGAAATAAACCAAGGTTCTTCCACTAGAGCTTTAACTTCTGCAAAGCGACTTTGCTTCATCTCCCCTTTGATTACCTCAAAGGCACTAACCCTCCTGAGATTTTTGGCAACTCTGAGTCTCTGGAAGACTTCTGCGCACACTCCTCACGACAACTTTTAAATATCTATAAGTATTTGGGTTCTCGACTCTATGCACTCTCCTGCAACATCAATCCTTCAATTCTCCCCTTGGTTGATAAGTTCTCAGCTATCAACCGGCCTGCGCACACCTTGCACGAATTTTGTGCCTCAGCTGCACTTCTGTGCGAATGCGAACAACGGTGTCTCTCCTGAGCTTTCAGAGATAAACTCTGATTCTTTGTCAACACACTCCTTGTGGACACTTCACCGCACTCCTTGTAGGAACTTCTCTCAGGAAGAGAAAAAAATGAAACTCATTCTCTCTCTCTCAGAATTCAAACATTCAACATGAAATAATACATTCAAACAATATTAAAGTAAATGCATAACAGAGAGAATAAACAACCATAAGCATATCATTCATCATGTCTACACAAAAAGCATCATAACACCATGAATCTAAATCAAAGCTTCATCTATTAATTCGGAACTTCTGTACATGGGTTCTTCTCTACAACTCTTTGCTACAACTCTCTTTTCTCTTCTCTATGCTCTAATGTTCTAATGATACAATGATACAAAGATACAAAGTTGAGGGTGTCTATATCCGTTTTCCCTCATATTCCTAAAATTGTCAAATCTAGAACTCAAATCTAACTACTTTCATTAAGTATGCATAAATGTCTCTACCTCCTTCAAATGAGAGTGAATCACTCATGATCTGTTTACATCCTCCAAGATATAAATGCAAGGTATGCCTTCTAGCTATTACATTAATATTTCAAAAACATTCTAAAACGTGCATTGGTGGTCTTCCAGTTGTCTTCTGCCTCCGCGCTTTCTTGTTGCTGATGATGCTTCTGCATCATACAACAAGTTGTAAGGATAGATTATGACAATTAGACTACAATCTTCCTAGTGAAGAACTTGACTTATCATTCAAAGACAAAGCATATTGATTTTAAATACCAATTTGTGTGAGACATGATTGAAGAAAATAAGGTGTTTATGATGAAGGTGGACACTTTGAATAATGTTTCAAATTCATTAACAAAATATATTAACACTGAAAAGTTCTCTTAGTGTAGAGAATCTATGGGCATCATTTCCCTCAATTGTTGACTATGTAACCTTGTAACCTCATGTATACAGAGAAGAAAACAATTGGAAGAATGTTAGGTATGTATTATATTCTTTTCATGACCAAAACTAGTGGCTTTGTTGTGATAGGGTTTAGGGACAGTGCCCTTGTAAAAAAAGATGGCAGTTTTTTGCATTTGTTTTTAGCGGTTTTTTCACAGAAGGTTTTCCCTGATGGTTTTCTAATTTTCATTAGGGAATTAGGATTGTTGAATTATCCATGTAAATTTATTAGGGGTTTTGGATGCTGCGAGATCCTATATATATATATATATATATATATATATTTGTAACATCTCTCTCTTGTGCGCACCTGATGCAACTTATCCTTTAAGGACACTTGCGTGCAAGTGATCCGGTTCATTATATGATTGACTATTTTGCTTATGGATTATGATGATATTGTGGATATGATGATATGTATTTTGTTATATTATATCGATAGGTCCTATTGATTGGTTTTTCCTGAGTGTGCAAGACTTTGGACCAAATGAGGATGTCGATGGCATCGATGGACCTCCTTTGACTCTAGATTGAGTCAGGGAGTGGACTGTTATGGTATGATTATTTTTGTCATTGCATATATGACATATGACTGGTATATTATGATGTTGATTTCGGATCACTGGCATGCTTTGTTGATGGATGCAGGCTGACAATAGATTGCTAACCACACTCACATTTGGAGTAAAGGGGTCACGCACGAAAACCAGAGATATTGAGGGAGAAGTGTGGCAACAACTCTTCCACAGCCTATTACCACTCTCGTCATGGCTCAAATAATGGGTTAATGATTACCTAGTTTGAGAGATCCATGATGTCGTGAAGGAAAACTCTGATAGTCGCTCATTAAGATTCTAAAGGGCACACAATAAGGCAGGGTCTTTATTTCTTAGAGGCCCATAGTTTCCCACAAGGTCACCTGACGAAGTATTGATTCCAAGGGTTCAACGTCTACCAAAATTAGTCAAAAGGCGAATGGCACCCTTGGAGCACGTAGTGTGTCTTGAAGGGCATGTCACATAAATGAAAATTGAAACAACAAAATAAATTCTCTCAAATGATTTTTCCTTTAGATTGGACATTTTAATTTTAAATGTATTTATCTGTTTAATGAAAACAAGGATTGATCATATCTTCCACTAGTGTTCAAATATTAAATGGACCTACTAGTTCTTGGGGACATGCATCGACACTTGTAATAATAGTTGGAACATTTACTGAGATGTTGAATAAACCTTTCTGGAATTTATGTCATCACACCTTTAGTTTTTTGAGACAATGGGTAATGGAATCAATTACAGTCATAATTACTTTCTTAGTGAAACTGAATTTGGCTCAACACCTAGATTATTTCGGACACTTGTTTTTTGGGAATATAAATCTTTCCATTGGCAGCTGGATGTTTTTGCTCTTAGGGAAATTAAATTGACTATTGGTAGTTAGGCGTTGATTAGATCGTTGTCTTGAACTTCCTCAAAAATATCTAGGCTCTATTTTAATTAGCAATCCTTGAAAAGATAATCTCCATTTTCCACTTTTCCAGGAGTAAAAGATGATGGATTATCTAGATGTTACGTTACCCTTCCCTTCTTGATTTCCTTATCCTACTTAAGTTTTATAGTTAAATTGTTAAGAGTTTTCTAAGGAAAATTAATTAGCTATGGATTTTACTTTATGTAAATGAGGTGAGATGGAAAAATTTAATCAAGCATAATAATGGAGACTCTTGATTATAAATGTCTATTGCCTTGATTAAATGACATATGTTTATTGATTATAATCGAGACTCTTAATTATAAATATGCATGTATTATTTTTTATAATGATGAATATGTTCTTGACTTATGATGGAGACTCCTTGCACAATGGCTGTATATCACAAGAATATTTTATTAATTTATTTTGCGTCTTCTAAGAAAAGAGAATGGTTGCTTCTTACTGATTTTTAGGTATTAAGTAATGTTTATTATTTGGTTTCCATTATTGAGTTGGAAGTAAATAAATTTAATATTGGGTTATCTTGCTAATATTTCATGTGATCCGATGTGCGGTTACCTTGTTGATTAAGTAATGCGCTTGAATTCCCATAGTTAGATGGATGATTATTGATTATCGTACTCTTGCACAAATAGATTTCTTGTCATAATTTGAGTTATATATTTTAGAACTATGCGCAGTTAGATTTTATGTATTAATGAATGATGGATCCCAATCTTTACTTGCAATATAGATTTATCAATGATTACTAGACTAACAACATTTGTGCCTTTAAATTTTAATGAATGATTGAGGTAGACATTAGAACTCTTATGCTTATGATTTGTAGGTCATGGGTGATGGTTTATAATGGTTTATCTTGTGCTTTGGTCTATGTTGAATAATAGGTGTTTAGATTGCTTGCGCCATGTAGATAAAATGATTGATTTAATATTTGTCCTAATGCGCCAATAAATATTGATGATGCTTGATTGATTTATAACTAGATTACTAATGTGTCATTAATTAATATTGATGTATGATGGATAACATTAATGATTACCATTGCTCCATGGTTAATTGATGTTAGAATTGATGGATTGATGAAATAGATGTTCGTTGTTGTTGTTGTTAGCTTAGATGACTTGGATTGATTATGTCGGGTGGGATGTAGACACCTCATTGTTCCTCAGAATAGTCGTCAGCCCTGAGATATTAAATGGCCAAAATCGATGAGAACCTAGGCTTGAGCGTTGCTTATGTGTCCTGGAGGTCCTAACTATTGCATGGTAGAATGGGTGGGTAGTCATTTATATCCTTTATATGAGTAATGTTCGTAAATTGATACAAGCTTCATGATGTGCTATTATGCTATGTTTTTATGTTTATGTATCGCATAAAATTCATTCATTATGATATCGTCAAGTTGTGTCGCTGTGATTTCATTATTGACATTATTTTCTTAGTCCAAATTTTTTTTATGGCATTTTGTGTTGCAACAACCGGGGCCGTTACAATATTGTATTGTAAGAAATGAAGAAGGATTATGAATAAAATAATTAGAGGTGGGACTCTAAACAGGTTGCTATTTTTCTCTGTTTGGATTTCCAGGGTAAAATCTTTGTGTAATGTCTATGTGTTCCATTATATATTCTCTATTTTTTTTATGAATCCATTTGCTATAATTTATTGTACAAGGTTAAAATATACAAGAATAGTAAAATAAATACAGATTACAGTAGGATTGCATCAACATGTTAGAATAATGTTTCATGTAGAATTTAGTCTAACTTAGATGATCCATTCTCTCTTATAAGAGAAATTCCTTCAGTTAACGGTGATCGATCCCATATATCAATGGATATTTCTATACAAAAATAGAGTGGGTCTAATTGGGACCTTCCATTGATCAAATTCCCCTCATGTCAATGTCGACATTTTCACCCACATCAACAAAATGGCGCTACGACGACCAGGAGAAAAGTTGATCCCATGGAGTCGATTTTGTTAATTCTTTAATTTTCATTTATGGATCCTTCCTAAATTTATTTATGGAGATGTAAATCTATTTTTTTACCTTGTAACAATCCTATAAACATAATCAATCATTTTTCATGAAATAAATTCGATGATGAGGGAGAAACATCTGCATCAAAACATATCATTATGTTCTAATTGAATTGTTTCTCTCGCGATATTCATCATAAAGGTATCATATGTAGATTGTTCAATATTACTTTTGAATTTTAGGTGAAAGGTTAGTGTAACACTTTGGAAACCACTTCCATCCACATATGGGAGAACTACTACATATTGAAAAATTTGCGAAGAGTACTTGTGATGAAAGTACTCTTTCCTTGCAAAATTCAAGAGAAAGAGTTCAATTTTTCAATTTTTTAATAAATCCATCCCGAATTTGTCACTCTTGTGATGAACCCAGATGTTTGTCATAAGAGCGATGAAAGTGAAAATAGTGGTCTGTCATCGCTCTTGCGATGACCTTTGGTTATCGTCACCAGAGCGACAATAACCATTGACCATTACACTATTTGAAAAAGTCAACATTGATCGTTATACTATTTGACAAAGTCAACATTGATTTGGTCAACGTTCATCGCTCTTGCGACCAAAAAAATATCTATAAATATTTTGCGAATTAGGGTATTTTTGTGTGGAAGAATGTCACAGAATATTAGAGGTGGGAAAAAAAGTAAAAAGAGTGAAAAGGGTGATGGTATATGTCATTTCCATTGCAAAATATCTTGCACTACACGTCCCATAAGATTTTTAATAGAAACAACTAAAAACAATTGTAGGAAATATGGGCACATTGATGGGGGATCAAATGAATATCGTCCCATGGTAATTAGTTATACATTCATGATCTGTTTTTATATTGTCGATTTCATATATATATATATATATAATTATATATGTGTATATATATTGTTTGAATGTTTGTTATGCACACTAATTTTTCATGATTGTTTGTAATTATAAAGTTAGATTTTCCCTCTAACGTTTTTCATAATATTGCACCGAGTAGTAATATAAATGATGTTGTACAGGATGAGGAACATAATCAAGAAGATGATGGGACAAATCAAGTTAATGATCCCATGGAAGAATATGATAGGACAAATCAAATGATCCAAGATTTGTTTTATCAATCAGATGAGGATGGGGGCAATGATGGTATTTATGATGAACCTCTATTAGAAAAGGAAAATAAATGACTTTATGAAGGCTCAAGACAAAATATTCTCTCTGCTACATTGCTGCTAGTGAGCTTAAATGTTAAGAATAATTTTTCGAAAACTTGTATGAAATAGATCCCAAGGTATGTAATATGTTTCATCTCATATTATACATAAATGTTGATTTTTTTCTATTTTTTTTTAGTGTTAGTTAATGTGTAATATAAGAATGCATTTTTTACGATTAAGATTCTTTACATTAACTAGTTATTTGTTATGTTGTAGATTGTTAGGTGAATTTTTGTTACCATTGTCAAATATTTTACCTCACACATATTGATATTTACACGCCATTATGAAAGACATTGGAATGGATTATCAAACTATAGATGAATGTCCTAATGATCATATTATATAATATGGACAACATTCTCGCAATGTATTATCAGTAGATATCGAGCCGATCAAGTAACAAAAAGGGTGCCTTGAAAGGTTCTTCATTATATTCCCATAATTCCACTTTTGTAGTGATTGTTCTGGTGTGAAAGAATAGCACAATTTATGGATTACCATGCACGTAACATAAGTGGAGATGGTGTTCTTTGAATTTGTGCCGATGGTTATGCATTTAGGGAAATTGAGGAAAAATGGAAATATTTCAAAGATGAACCTCATAATGATAGGCTTTCATTGGAAGATGACAGTGTTAATCCATTCAAAGAGATTAGGTCTATTTACTCAGTGTGGCCTATTTTTTTTATAAACAATAACATTCCTCCTT
>JASDQU010714870.1:9341-23694 GCA_032191745.1 Picea mariana
GAACGATTCTTGTATCTATCCAAGCTGGACGAAACACGCTGCGATGCTGCCCTCGTCAATGAGGCACATCAGAAACGAATCAAGAGTCAATATGACAAATCTGTCCAACTCGAGCCTTTGTAGAAGGAGACTTAGTCCTCGTTTACGACCAAGCACATGATAAATTGGGAACAGGAAAGTTAGAACCTATGTGGCACAGTCCTTACATCGTGAAGTGTTTTTTACACAAAGGTGCTTATGAACTAGTAGATCATGATGGAATTTCCGTGGGAGAGCCCTGAAATGGGCTTTACCTTAAAAAGTACTATGCCTAGATCACCTAGCATCCGTAATTTGTACACTATTGTATTTTAGTTTGGTGTGTCTTTTTCTCTCGCATGCTCGATTCTTTACCGTTGCCACTCATGACTGTGCCTGTGTTTTCATAAGCAGATGACGTCTACCTTTCCTATCTTTTTTGGGTTCGCGGATGGCACCAGCCAACATTCCCGAAAATTTTCTTTGGCAACATGGGTTATTTATCAGTTTGACGAGGTGGTGAGTTCAGGAGGCATCTGTTTAGGACCAACAACCAACAATATGGCAGAATACCATGCTTTCATCGGACTGTTGACCCAAGCCTCCTCCCTAGGTATATCTCGTATCATTATTTACTTAGACTCCCAACTCGTGGTTTATCAACTCAACCGCATCTACACCATCTGTAGTCCTATCCTGCTACGTCTACACTTGCAAGTTCACTGTCTTGAATGAATGTTCGATTACATTGAATATAGACATATTCCGAGAGAACTTAATAGTGTTTCAGATTCATTAGCTAATTATATCATGGATCTGTATTTAGTCCACAGATAAGATTCAAAAAAAGAAAAAACTGTAAATTACATGTAAATTAAAACACATCACAGACATCATCATGTACAAATCATCGGCATCATAAAAACTCAAAACTGTATATATATATATATATATATATATATATATATGGCGTGACTGAAATGTTTTCTTTACATCAAAAAGTGTGTAAAAGGGAAAAACTTTGGGTCTGTTCACCCATACAACATCGCCTGACAAGGCATACAAAAAACATCATCACAGGCAGACTATAATCTCCCCGCTCTGCGTTGTGTTGTGAGTAACATACTACTGCACGCACTACGTGCCTCAATAGAGAATTGATATTCTCTGGTACCCCTACAATGTGTCACTGCAGATGTAAAGGCACTTCCCCCCTCTGCAAAGGAGGGATCCCCATCGTAAGGCCTTGGAGGTTTCTTTCGACCTCCCAAAGACCCATAGCTGGTACCACTGGATCTGCTGCAACTGGGGCACCTCCACGATGCCCTGGTACTGGTATATCAACTGGGCGCACTGCTCCCTTGTCTGCATGTTGGAAACAAAACACTTGTTAAAACTCTTTTTACATACCCAAAAAAAAAAATGCATATACATCAAAAAACGTAAAAACAAAAACTAGACAAGGTATGGCTTAATCTCTTACCTGACTCATCCCAGTCTTCCCCCATGGGAAAAATCAAGTCCATACTCCCACGGAAGTCCACATCGACATAAGGGAAGTCCTCTATCCAGAGGAACTGTCGTCTCATCGAGGCAAAGAAATCACCAGTGAAGTGGAACTCTGACTGCGAAACTAGTCTTGGAGACAGACTAGTCCACCTCTCCATCCGAGGTTCATCCACTGTACGTACTACCAATGCTATCTGAGGCTGCATCTGAGGGATGCGCTCTAGAAAGAACGAGACCAAAAACGAGCCATAGCCGAACTGCTTCTGACCAGTCCTGCATCGTGAGATCTGTTCCTTTACATTCCGAAGGAACGCCGCACTCCAGTTGAACAGTGTTGGCTCTAAACACTGAACACCATAGGCCACCTATGATCTCGATGCCAAATGAGCACTAGTACTACCAGTCGCACTTGTGATAGAAAATAATATAGACCAGAGAGGCAGATCTCGTATATCCTTGATAGGGATCCTACCCCCTACCAACCTTGCTCCCGGAACGTAGTGGTGTGCCAGATACACGTCCACCTGCTCAGGTAATGCCCTATGTCCAGTGAAAGATATAGGGACCCCTCTTTTTAAGAGGTCGGTCAAAAAGTACACATCTTCCAACTCAATGGTTAGGAGTTGTGTGCCGATACGGAATCCCTGTTCCGCAACGTCCCAAAGGCCGATCATGTGCTCAAGCAGTAGAACCTCTCTCTTCATTTTTTGCAATTTGAAAAACTTGAGCAAGCCGCAAGATCATAAAGCGGCCTGCGTACGAGGACTCCGTAGGGTGGCTAAATCATCCATCTCGTGTTCCCTCTCTTTCCATTCAATCATGATTGCCGAAGACACCTACAAAACAAAAAATCAAGAATTTCGTTATTCCTCACGTTTTGATAATTTTGGCGATTTAAAAAAAACATTTTAAAACATAAAACAAAGTAACCATGTCATCTAAAAGTAACCAATCACTCTTTTTGACCACCACACCCTTTAACATTTGCCAAATAATAATTAAAACGTGTTAAAAATGAAAAACGTTTTGGGGGGGTGCGTGGGCCTTTGGGGAGAATTTTTATGAGCTCTTTTGCTAAAGAATGACTTGCCCAATTGATTTCTAGGGTGTAGACATCTTAACAACCCTTCCCTAACGCATTTTTGCAAAGGAATCCCCCTATTTTATTAATATTTAAAAGGAGGACGATTTGTTAAAAGAGGGGTGACTTAGGGCTTTGTGTTTTAAGATAAATAATGCCATGAAAATCAATTTGAAACCATGCAATTGAAAGAGAAAGGGATGGGCACCTACCTGGTTCGAACGACGAGCGAAATGATCAATCGTAGCCCTGGCAGCGAGAAAAAAAAGATTTGCTCCAAAGTGAGATTCTCCACTACTCCAAAAATCCTTGCAAATGAAATGGTAAATGAATTTTTGAATCAATTCTTAGAATTCCATTTTTTATAAGGTATGGTCATTTGTGGGTTTCTCTAATGATGTAATTGGATTCGCTAAACTCTGGTTTTTATATTTGACATCGCAGGTTTCCTGGCAGTCCTGATCGGTTATTCACCTTGTCATACTGATGAGCATAGTCTTAGTTCATTCTCAAGCTCAACAATATGAGAATGTAACCGGGTAAACTTTTATCTCTTTTTTGGATCCGTCTAGATACAAATACACGAAAAAGGAACCCCCCCTGGAGTCTCCTTTAAACCCTTTTCAGACTCTCTAAACATGAAAATATTGTCGAGTGATCTTGCTTCCTTTCACACTCGTTAAAAGTTCAGAAAGGGCGTCTTGCGAGTGATAGTTTAACCATTTTTCGGTCTCGTTGGACTACCACACGAAAAAGGAACTGAGAGAGCTCTCTTTTAAGCGTTTTTCCAAACTCTATAATCCCGAAAAACCTTCGAGTTTTCTGTCTTTGGACTCGTTAAAGTACACATCGACAGGCCCATATGGGACTGATCCCTTACTTCTTCCGGTTCGTTAAACAAAGGAAGAGGAACTTATCGAAGGTGAGTTATATCGAGCATGTGTTATTCTCCTCGATATCATTAAATAAAAAAGAGGTACTCATCTATCTGGATGGGGGAAAAATTGAAAGGAGCAAGCCAAGCAGTCTCTTGAGAACATCATCTAGCACTTCTTAGAGTCGCCCTTGAACACGGCGCTTTGTCACTTTGCACATATCATAATCCGCTGAACCTCTGCACTGAGCCAATCCTTTGAGTTTCTTTTCACTCCTTTGGGTCACCCGACGCAAGTCATAGCACCCATTTCATATTCTTGGTCCATGTCATGTTTTGATGTTGCACCTCAGTGTTCAAGGGAAGTATCTGCCTCGAGAGTCAACCATCCCAAATATCTTGCCTCAAAACCTGTTTCAGTCCATGTCCATTTGATCTGCCAATTGCATCTCTATGTTCGTTTCGTGTCGTTGATGGGGGATACATCAAGGCCCTCCCTCGACGATTCTATTCCTGTCGACTTCAGCACATTATCCGGGAATTAGACTTAGAAACTAGTTAGTAATTTGGGACCTGCATGCCTCAATGGCAGGCCTCCTCACATTCGACAGTGGGTTTACATCATTGACCTCTGATCGAATGATTCCATGAATGTTCGACCTCATCTCATCTATTCACAATCGATGGAATGTACTAAGTTACCTTGGGAATCATTGACATTAATGGTGATCTCCCTCACGCTTGTTAACGGTTTACCTCATTGACCGATAATCAAGTGGTTTCTTCCATGTTCGACATCAAGACATCTATTCACATGGTTAGCATCGTACCACGTTGGGATTGGTAAGAAGACCCTTGGTTTAGTAATCACTTTGATATGCGCTTTGCCCAGGTTGCAAAGGAGTTTCTATTGGACAAGGAACACATACACTGTTACATAGATCCACTTTGTATTGGTCGTGGCTATGTCTTGTCATCTCGTAGATCCACTATGTATCTTTCGTGGCTACGATCAGTCCGAGTCATCAAAGTATAGATCCACATTGTATCTTCGGTGGCTATACCCTTTTTATCAATACAAATTATGGATCTGCAGTGTATATTATGGTGGCCATACCTTACAAGTCTCGATCACCCAAGCATAGGTATGCCTGCCTTGGGTTTTGAAATATGTCATGATATTTGTTGGATGTTTGTGTGCAGTTTTCGTTAGGTTCTCTGAGTCTATACCCTTGCTTAAACGTCTACAAAGAATTTCAGTCATTAATTCACATCTTCTGACTTCATACTTTGGGGGTCATTCTGTTACACATCAAAATCACTCAACTGGATAAGTGTCGCGTATTCCTCTCAATTGTTGTAAGTGTCACAACTTCCTTACAACTTTAGCAAGTGTCGTAAGTTGGTTACAAGTGTCACAAATGTTGTTGAATCATACTGCCATGATAACGATACTAAGGAGGCACTTAAAACATCTTATATACTTGGTTTGAAGAAGGAGAACTGGTTCACTGGAGTCAAGCATCTCTTAACACCTGAAAAGGGCTTCCAATCAAGAATTTTGAGGGTGAACGCTCCCTTGAAATAGCCTTAGGAGCGTTGGTGCTCCCCTATAAGGCCTCAGGCAGCATTATAACACTCCTTTACCCCTCTGCAGGAGCGCTGCCCACTTTTGAAGCGCTAGTGCTCCCCTTGAGCCTCTCTGGGAGCGTTCTAGCGCTCTGATGCCCCTTTTGAAGGAGCGCTCCCTATTCTGGGTTAGTTGTTAGCCCGGTGAGGAGAATAAGGAAAGGATCTTCGAGATTAGAAGGTAATTGTACTCGAATTCTTGGTTTCATCAACAGATCCCTGATCTAAGGAGGAGGTTCCCAACTTGTTCTAAACATAACTCAAGAGGTTAAGCTCCTCCCAACCTATATAAGCAAGCTCTATGATGGTGGAAAGGGGGAAGAATTGCTAGCATGAAACCTATGATCTCATAGGAAACACATAGTCAACAAAGGAGAAGTGATCAGTGAAGATACTATCAACTAGGTTGTGGATCTTTCGAGCAAGGGTTAGACGAAGGGGACTTGACGAAGTTGTCGCATTTGCATCTACGATTGTAAGCATTGTTGTCGTTATTCTCATTAATATGACATGCTTGGCCTGTTTCTTTCTAGTTCGTGTCTGATGTTACATGAACTTATCATTAATTGATAGATCTATTTTCAAGCTAATATCAATAGAGTAGGAAGTAGTCGTATCTTGTTTGTCTGCAGAACTCAGCGAGGAGCAAAGGATTAGAGCGCAACTCGGAGCGTGCAGGAACAAACATCGATTAAGAGGTACTTCTGTTGTCCTTCCTTCTCATGTATTAGTTTAGATAGATTTGAAAGGAAGTCAGTGTCCACGTTAATCATTTTTCTGTCTAGGGTTAAGGTCAAGCCTTAGAGGTTATCTACCTATCCGCAGGGAGATTTTCCTACAACACCTACGACACCCATTTTCTTTGTAGTTGTAATATATTTCCAAAACAATTCCAATATCACATGATTCCTTACTTTTCGTGACATCACCCCTTCACCAACTAGTGGGTGGGAGGAACCTATTACACAATCTACTTAATAACAAAATTATTCACCTCATATACCAAACATACTCATCCTAAGTCATGCTTTGTGCCCTTTCTTCGAAATGACTAAAGAATTAGAATAAATGTCGTTAAGATTGATGAGTTTTAGAATGTTGGCAGTCATGCACACCACTGTATTGATCAATGAAGTTTGTGGCTTGTCCTTTCTCACCAAATCCTACAACTCTATGAGATTCAAACTCAAGAATCAGTTACAACTTTGAAGATTTCCCCTCTCACGTAAAGTATGGAAATACTTAAAATTTTGCATTATTGGTGACTTGTTCTAATTATCTTATAGTTATGATTTGGTTAAATTGAAATCCACAAAAAAAATAAGTATTAAACTATAGAATAAAATTCAAAAGAATATCCCCCGGATGGGGTGCCACGTTCATAGCATGTAACTCATTGTATTTATTAATCATGCCACCACCCTCTCTTTCATATCTCGAATGGAGGACAACATTCAACACACTTATGGGAAGGCTCAACAGTTCCCTCACGAAGGTTTATTGGAGCTCTCAGTGCGCCAAGGCAGATGGATGACTATGGGTACAAGAGGCATGTGAAAGGTCACTTCAGCTCCCTTGGCGCCCCTCCATTTCCTCCGGGTATGTTATTTTTCCTCACACTCGACTCAACTATTGCATTTGGGATTTTCTCATGTCATTCTCCTCACTCTGTGCTTTCTCAAGCTGAGTCCAGTCTGGTTTTCCCTCACCACCATTCCACATGAGCGTGTTAAGACTAAGAGGGGGCCTTCTTGGTATAGCTATGCAACCAGGTAGCGTCGCATTCATAGGATTTCCCAGGCCTCTTTGACCTCACTGATTTTTTGTGATAGGGAGAAAAATTCACCTCCAATGGCCTATGTAGAGGAGGAAATTCCAGAAGAGCCAATTATGGTTCCACTGGATTCCCTTCTCTAGACAGTCCCAGACTCCCAAGACCGGACTAACACTAGTCACTCTACCTCTGCTACAACTTGTGCCATGGAAGGGGTGAATTGTATAATCTAGGAAGAGATTTTGTTGAACGACTGCCTAATAGAGCCTCCACCGCCCTCCTAAGCTCTGGTCTGAGACTTGAAATCCACTTGCCTCCTTGCCCCAGAACATTTGGAGCTCATCTTCGAGATGAGAAGGGATATGATGGACATACTTTACTTAGAAACAAACTCGACATTCTGTTTCAAGCTCTCTCAAGCTCACAAATTCAGCAACGATGCCCGACCTGCACATAACCATACGTCTTCACTCCTTAACGAGACACTCAGGGAAGCACATGTTTTACTGGCTCTTTTGATGTTTAATCCTTTCATCTCTCTGCACTTATTTTGCAAAACAACAATGAATTTTCCATACTCCTATTCAGATTTCTTATTTCATGTTCAGACAATTCTATCACTATACTATCCTCCCACCTATTATGGTTTCCAAATGTCTGGTGGAACAGGTGGGGTTTTTTTCTTTTTTTTGTCATGATACATCTAGAATAGAAGGGTGACATATGTTTCAATTTCCACTTGTATGGAGGAACAGGTGGAAACCCTCCATACATGACTTTGTTATGTATGATCACAACAATTTTTTGAGGAATTAAACACTTTTTTTATTTACAAAAAAACAATTCAAAAGAATATAAATTATAAATTCACAATTTTAATGGAGGGTGTCAGCACGAAGTTGATGGTCTAAAAAGTGGAAAGTGGGTGTACATGAATGTGCATGTGTTCTCATAAACACACACATATTGTTAATCCTATAGGCTCGATGCTCCCCAAACTAGCATGTAGAATTACCAACTCAACATTTTAAGAATGTGTGCATGTTCCTAAGCAGGAACACAAACGTGCTTTAGAAAACATGTGCATTCCTAAGAAAGAGTGCACGTGTTATTTATAATGTGTGTGTGTTCCTACGAAGGAGAACACACACAATCTAAATTTCATGTGCATTCCTATTAGAATGTTTAGGGGCCTGAGACACGTACCTAGTGCTCAAAAGTGATAATGGTGCCTAGAAACCTAGTTAGAGGCAAAGGATTCCCTTGAGTGGTCATTTTTGGTGGTTTAAGGTGTCATTCTTGGCCCCAAAATCCTAGAATCTTTCTTTAGGACCTAAATCTTGGGTTTGATCCCTTAACCATATCCGGGGTCCAAAGACTCATACTTAATGTTAAAAACCTCATAATGATTACTATCCCCATTCAGAGACCAAGGATATCTTGGAAAGGTCATTTGTTATGCTTCAAGATGTCATTGTTGGCCCTAGATGCCTGTAAGATTCCTTTAGGACCTAAGGCTTGGGCTTCCTCTCTTGATCATTTCTAAGGACCCAAGATCCATAGCTAGGTGTGGTGGTTTGAGGTGTTGTGTTTAACCATGGATACCTAGAAGCCTTATACTTTGGCTAAGGATTGGGTTTATCCCCTTGACTATATAAATGTCTTGAGACCCATAAATAATGCTCTAAATTTTATGAGGGAACCAACATCCTTTCCTAGAGGCCATGGATACCCTAGAAAGGTCCTTTGTGGTTGTTCAACATGTTGTTGTTGGCCCTAGATGCATAGAATCTTCCTCTAGGACCTAAGGCTTGGATTTCCTCTTTCAGTAATGTCCAAGAACTCATGACCCATATTCAGTGCTCGAAATATACTAATGATGCTCATATCCCCACTTGAAGGGAAAAAATCCCATTAAGAGGTCATCTATAATACACCAAGGACGAGCCCCAGTTATATCTATGTATTGTAAACATATTTTGTAGGCTGGTGAGTCGAGAAATTGTAAGTTGGTAAGATTATGTGCAAGTAGGCCAGAAAGCCTAGGTGTTAAAGGCCAGGACCCTCTTTTGTACATGTAATTATGCACTTTGTTAATATAAAAACATCATTGCATGTATACCAAAAATGAAGAAAGAGTGATGGGGGACTAAGATTCCACAAGGTTGGGCAAGGGAAGGGGCTAAGTATTTGGGCCTAGGAGCTAAGCTAGGGGGCTTACCTCTAGAGGAATAATATTTTAATATTAATTCCTGAAGGCTAAGGTGGACATGATATATTTTGTTATCCTAAGTTCCTGGAAAGGGGATGTAGGCTAAATGGAGTGCATGCAGCTCCAAGAAGACAAGTGTCGACCTAGTCTCATGCAATTAAAATCTAAAGCATCAGCCATGTTGGGAGTTAGGTGGGATCTGGGGCATCTGAACTATTTTTCCTCCGTGTCTGCCTCTACATACCTGCGCACAATGAGAGAAACCCTCATAGGAAGATGGTTCACTGGTCATTATTCCATCCTCCACCTGAGTTTGTCCTGTCCATTCTCCCATCCTCCGTCTAAACCTGAGACCTTCATTGTTTGACCTATGCATACCCTCACGCATCTCTGAAACTAGAAACCGTGAATCCATCTTGTGCTACTTCCTGTGAGTCTCGTAGCAGCTATAGTACTCTGAGACTTCTAGTCCAGCCTGTTGTTGAAGCCCAAGGTAAGGGAGGTGTACTAGCCGATGGACTTGTATTAGTGAAGGTGTATCCTCCTGGGGTGGAGAAAGCATATGGGGAATGAGAATCTGTGTGTTGTGGGCATAAGTGGCTCCTGGGATAAAATATCCTTCCTATTGCATTGTGCAACTTCCTCGTTGTCCTTTCCAAGCCTAGAATTCCCTTGCTCGGTGGAGTTTAGTCCCAGCTCGGGGGTGACCTACTGCTGAGAGTGATGAGAAACGCGATCTAAGGCTGGGAGGTTCGTGGAAGGTCTACATGTAGTTGGTGTATTTATTCCAGCTAAAAGATAAGTATCATTGTTGTGCTTAATTATGTATTTTATGCATGTTTTGTGATGCTTGAATGTTATCATGTATTCTGTTGTATGTGGATTTACTATTAATCTTGTTTGAATCTGAACTGGTAGTAGTAATTTTGTTTTATCATGATTAAGTGTTTTAAATTCATTAAAATGCATATATATCATATAAGTGTATATTCCGCATGGTAGCATTACCCAGTCTCTGGAGGGTCGGGGATGTTACAAATTGGTATCAATGCATGGTTTCAACACTGAACCTGGATGGGCCATGTTAGTGGACGTTGAAGCAAGAGTTTCGGAAGGATTTGTTGTCAAAATGGACAAAACTCAAGTTCTGACCCAAGGTTTCAACACTAAGACTGAATGCACTGGATAAGTGGTCATTGGACCCAAGGTTTCAAGAGGAAATTTTTTCTCGCGGACCAATTTTGAACCTCAGAACCTTCTTGAGTGCCAAGAAGTTACCTTGGTTCTGTTACGAAGCTCAGGAGGAGTAGAAGTGTCATAAAACCACGACATAAGTGGTATTGGGCCGTAGAGTAATGTGGACCTTAAGGTCTGTTCGGAAGAAGGAAAATATTTCACGACCGTTAGATCTGGTATTGTTGCTAGGAAGTTAGTCGTGAATTCCTTTGGAAATCTGCAGAGCAACAGAGTCTGTTCTACGTTGTAGGATCTGTTCGGAAGGAAGGGAAATCCCTTACGACCATCAGATTTGGGGAAGGTGCAGAAGAGTTAACCTGGAAGCCCTTCGAACTCCACAACTTTAGTGAAGTCTGATTCCAATAACAATAGAAGGGTAGAAGGTTGAAGCTCCGAAGTCCCAGGAGAGATCTACACCATAGATCTAGGGAGGGTAGAGAAGTCTGAAAGTTTAGAATTCGAGAGATTAGAAGGAATAATGTTGGAAAGCTTATGGAAACAGAAGTTCCGAAGCTCTGGAGTAGCATGGCATGATGATGTCACTCATATTAACGTGGACACATGAGTTGTGTGCTACGTGTCAGTGGATTTTGAACCCATGGAAGATTGAAATCCGAGTTGGAAGATGACACTTGTCACCCATCTGAATGGGCCATGTGTCAGTCGCTAGTAAATAGCCATGCGACACTCCGTATGATCATGGTTAGTGGGACCCCAAGGTTACGTAACGTAGTTAAAGGACAGAGGACCCATAGTGGCGTTGATCATGATACATCAAGATTAATGGCCAAAAGGCATTACAAGGACCCAAGTTGCACGGAAGTTAATTATCCAAGGCGATCTCGCAATCCAAACCGCAGTTTCACCAAGGGGTTATGTGTCAGTGTTAGAAGAATTGTGGGACGAAATGTGGGTTGCTCCAAACCACCATCATGCCCCCACAATTAGAAAATGTTAAGTGATGTGATGTAATGACGTCACCAAAGGTGATTGGGAATGTACAAAGATTAACAGTTTGTATGTGCGAATGCAAGATCCTCCAAAGATCTGAAGTCTCGAAGACCCAAAGACTTGGAACTCATACACCTGAGGCTCCATAGTAAGTGTCAACCATCGGATGTTCAGTAGACATGGACGGTTAATCCACCCTACGTTGCGAGTTAAGTAATCTGGAACTCTGAGAGATTGTTGTGTGGTGCTTTGAAAATTTCTGAAGTTGAAGGCCGGAGTAAGCACCTTTTGACTTAGCTCATGGTGATGGCCCGTGATCGCATGGGTTGGGGACTAAGAGAAAGGGGCTAGTGACCGAAAATGATTACAGATTAGAGAAGAGATCAGAAAGAAAATGAAATCTAAACGTTTTCTTAAATCATATTTGTTTATGAATGTTATGGGATTTGTTAAGGAATGATGGCCTGACAAATTCTGGTTGAATGTACGTTGTGTTTTCATAGTTCAGCGAGTGTCAGAAACAAATCAAATTTTCACAGAGTGTTTAGGAGACACTCACAGAGATAATAGAAAAGAAGTTTTTCCTACATATAGTGTTTTTATGTATTTGTGTTCATTACTATGTTTTTATATGTTGTTCATTGTTTGAATGCGTAAACTGGTGAAGTATTGAATAAGTTTCAATTGTTTCTCTTATTTTATTTTTTGAGTGCAAAGAGTGCACATTGTCCCAAGGAGTGCATTGATAGAGGTAATTTAACCTCAGAGAATCTTGGGAGAGATGTCGTTGAAC
The DNA here is from genome assembly GCA_032191745.1 of Picea mariana. Taxonomy (NCBI): domain Eukaryota; kingdom Viridiplantae; phylum Streptophyta; class Pinopsida; order Pinales; family Pinaceae; genus Picea; species Picea mariana. The sequence goes on from JASDQU010714870.1 coordinate 21,419, forward strand.
CTTCATCAACATAAGTGCAAGGAGTGCACAGGAAGAACTCTCTGTTGAGTTCAGAGAGAGATAGAGTCATTGAGAACTCTGTAGGGCTCTACCAGGCGGGCATTGAGCAAGTGCAAGTGTGCACAGAGAGAACTCTTTGTCGAGTTCAGAGAGAAGAGTATCAGAGGAAGATACTCACAGAGCTATTGAACACTCTATAGAAAACACCCAACAAGGTGTGCTTTGAGCAGAAGGTTGCCAGGAGGGCACAACGTTTTCCTTTGAAAGGAAATAGAAGGGTCAAGACCCTTAGGAGACTAAGTAAATTGAAAAGATCAAAAGAGATAACGCAAGGAGTGTGTGGGAGACAGACTCATTCTAAGTCCTAAATCTCAGAAGAGATATCGCTTATGAGAGCGAAGCTGATATCCAAGAGGCAGATTCATAGGAGAAAGGTCAAAGGTCGAAGCCTTTGAACACTAACAAAATATTCCAAGGAAAAAGAAGTCAAAAGCTCAGGAGGAGAAGCGACAACAGCCGTCAAATCAGTTGTGGGGAGGATCCTGGACTGTTAGATCAATGTCTAGCGGAACAAAGGAAGCATAGAGGAGAGGAACGGATCCCATCCATTAGATCTAAGTGCGAAGGACCAACAACCATTGGATTCAAAGGTAAGCGCACAATATTTAACCCTTATGTGCATAGGAGAAGTGGACTTGTCAAAGTCCCGAAGTGATTTGGGACCGTCCATTTTCAAGGAGGACAGGTGGTGTAAGATCCACAGCTTCAGAAGTTTGTGGACAAGGAGGAGGAGAAACAACTAAAGTAAATCTTGGTCATTGATATGAAAGTGGACGCGTGGCACCAGATATGGGACTCCGAGTATGGAGCACTCCAGAGGAAAGAAGAGGATGAAAGCGTCGAAATCTCGAAAGGAGATCTTAATCATTTATCGAGGAGGAGGTCAAAGGACCATTGATTTGGTCTTGGTCGGAAAGAGATGAAGTCCCAAATAGGATCAAGGTCGTTGATTTGGAGAGGAAAAGTGGCAGAAGATCTGTAACTCTAGGGAAATTCACTCTAGAAATTTGTGTGTGTGGAGACGTGATAACTCTCGAAGGTTGGAGAGCCGTAGTTCATCAGAGCCATCCAATTGTTGAGGACATGTGTCATTAGATATTCCACTCCAGAATATTTTCATATAGGGAAAAGAAGATAGTTGATTGTTGAAACTCTTGAGGGTCGAAGAGTCAGAATCAACCGTAGTCGTTGATTTGGAAGGGAGCTACATGTTGACAAATCATGTAGATCTGGGATCACGTGTGGGAGGAGGAAAGAAGGTAGAAAAGGGGAGATAGATAGCAGCATTTGATCACGGATCATCACCAAGGGATTGGAGATCGATGGACGAGCTGGATTGCAGGGCCAAAACTTACTCGGATGTTAAAAATATGAGAGTGGGACGCAATTTATACCATGGTTTTAACAAAGTGATGTGTGGCAGCTGGAGGTGAATTGCAGGGTGAAAAGATGGTTGACCTAAAACCACTCTTGATCACGCCCGCAATCACAGTTTTCCATGAGGTCATAGCCCAGGGTCATATGAAGGAAAGGGCTAATGAAAAAGGGGCTAGCGCCTAAAACTTGGAGTTTTGGAAGTGCACAGGAATAGCCTACGGGTCTGACAGGACCTATGCCTAAAGGAGAAAAGGGGGCCTATGTATAATTGTTTTGGGTTCAATCATGAGCCTGAAGAGTCAATTCGACTCAAAAGATTGAAATATCCTTTGACCGGGAGGTCAGTAGACCCTACTGAGGTAGGGGCACTGCGTCGAAAGTGCTTAGGGAAGAAATACTCATGTATAGTGACTACAATGAGAGAACAATAAGATTCAAGAATCTGGGAATAATTGTATACTTATGGGATCAACAAGGAAAAAATTTATAGGGAGAAAGAAGTTGCTGCAATTTCTGTGGCAGCAAGTATATTATGACTTTTTGGGTCAGCCAAAGGAAAGAATGCTTGCACGTTTGCAAATGTTGTTGGTGATGTTGTTTGTAATGTCCCTTTCCAAATAGGAGCTCTAGAAGAGGAGGCTTGATGGTCTAAACCACCCCATTATACTATAGCTAGGGCCAAAGAGGGGTAAACATGGTTACTAGAGGTCACTCCAATCACAGGTGTTATATTCGAAAAGTGACATTGAGCTAACAAGAGTTAACAACGCTTTACTAGAGGTCACCCTAGTCACAGATGTTATATTCGGAAAGTGACATTGAGCTAACAAGAGTTAACA
>JASDQU010714870.1:30087-50706 GCA_032191745.1 Picea mariana
ACATTAAATTTATATATCCATTAAGTAATCAAGTACACCTTTAATTATGTGTGTATGTGTGTCTATTGGATGTAGCTTGGGTGGTTGGGAGGAATGAGTGTTAAATCCTTGGACTGATATTTTGAAATTGAAGTTAAATATGGTTAATAAATTTTAAAAATAAATTGGATTAAGTAAGTTAACTCATAATATCGGTATTCTTGGCCTATGATTGGGGATTTTAGTGTCAATAGGTGATTTTGAACAGTAATTATGTGTCATAGGGCCCTAGAAATAATATATGGAAGAAGGTCATGCCTTAGGTCCTAATTAAAGCTTTGAGGCACCTAGAGCCATCAACAAGGCCTTGAAGCACCACACATGACCTCTAGAGAGAATCCCTGGCCTCTAATAAATGATGTTAGTGCCATCGCAAGGTTTTGATCATTAGCTATGGGTCTCAATGCCTTGATATGGTTGAGGGTGGGAACCCAATCCTTAACTAAAGTACAAAGCTTCTAGGCATCCAGGGCCAAAGACAATTACTCAAACCGCCAAATGAGATCTCTCAAGGTTTTAGGAATTTTCTAGGGCTCAAGGGTCTTGAATGACACCTCAAACCACCATAGATGATGTAACATCCCCGACCCTCCAAAGACTAGGTAATGCTACCATGCAGAATATACACTTATATGATATATATGCATTTTAATGAATTTAAAACACTTAATCATGATAACACATAATTACTGCTACCAGTTCAGATTCAAACAAGATTAGCAGTAAATCCACATACAATGGAGTACATGATAACATTCAAGCATCACAAAACATGCACAAAATACATAATTAAGCACAACAATGATACTTATCTTTTAGCTAGAGTAAATTCACCAACTGCGTGCAGACCTTCCACGAACCTCACAGCCTTAGACCCTGCTGCTCACCACTCTCAACAGTAGGTCACCCCCGAGCTGGGACTAAAATCCACTAAGCAAGGGAATTCTAGGCTTGGCAAGGACAACGAGGAAGTTGCACAAAGAAACAGGAAGGATTTTTTATCCCAGGATCCACTTATGCCCACAACACACAGACCCTCATTCCCCACACACCTTCTCCACCCCAGGAGGATACACCTTCACTAATACAAGTCCATTGGCTAGTACATCTCCCTTACCTTGGGCTTCAGCAATAGACTGGACCAAAAGTCTCAGAGTATTGTAGCTACTACGAGACGCTCTTCCAGGAGAACTCACTTCCCAACAAACTCTCTCACCTGGGAAATTTTCCCATAGGCCTGACAACCTGCCTCTTCAACTAGTCTTCGACTCAACTACAACTGGGTACGGGTGATAACAATCAGCAAGCGCAACAACCACAGGGAAAAATGGTTATGGACACCCAAAAATCAACAACCTAATGCTAAGTCACAACACGACTCAGGTGATTACAATTGTGTCGGCTTCATAGGAAGCAACACAGGACGATTCATGGTTTCTGGTTTCAGAGATGCATGAGGGTATGCAGAGGTCAGACAACGAGAGTCTCGGGTTCAGACGAAGGATGAGAGAATGGACAGGACGAACTCAGGCGGAGGATGGAAGAATGACTAGCAAACCATCTTCCCATGAGGGTTTCCTTCAATGTGTGCGGGTATGCAGAGGCAGACGCAGAGGCAAAACGGTTCAGACCCTCCAGATCCTAGCGAACTCCCAACAAAAGTGATGCTTCATCTTTTAACTGCATGAGCCCAGGTCGACACTTGTCTTCCTGGAGCTGCATGCACTCCATTTAGCCTATGCCCCCTTTCTAGGAACTTAGGATAACAAAATATATCATGTCCACCTTAAACTTCAGGAATTAATATTAAAATATTATTCCTCTAGAGGTAAGCTCCCTAGCTTAGCCCCTAGGCCCAAATACTTAGCCCCTTCCCTTGCCCAACCTTGTGGAATCTTAGTCCCCCATCACTCTTTCTTCTTGGTCGGTCTAATGCAGCGACGTTTTTATATTAACAAAGTGCATAATTACATGTACAAAAGAGGCTCCTGGCCTTTAACACCTAGGCTCTCTGACCTACTTGCACATAAGCTTACCAGCTTACAATTCCTTAGCCCAACAGCCTACAATACATGTTTACAATACATAGATATAACTGGGGCTCGTCCTTGGGGTATTACAATCCTCTCCCCTTATTTTTGCACTGTCCTTAATGCAACTTACTTACACATATATAATTCAAAAATTCTTCAAAAGCTCCAAGCTTTAGCTATTGGAAGCCCATTATCCATCTTTACTTTCAAGCACCAATTCTGGTATCCATACTGCAGTTGAAACTCAATTGCTCTATTCCATAGAGTTGCTTTAGGAAAGCATTCAACTTATTGTTCCTTGTTACATGCTTCAATTAAACGTCATTGAAAGCACCGAATGACTGTAGATTCACGATGTTCCATCCATTGATAAACTCTCACCAGTGCTATGACTCCACAGACGTAAACACTCTTCTCGTACACCTATTCATTTGGAAGAAACATTAGAATATACATGCATTATATATACAGGCAATTCTAATAACATTATAACTTGTATACGAATTACGAGATACATAACATACAATGGATAGAGAATTTAATCTTATCTTTTGATTGAGAATACTTCCACATCAACATGGTCTAGGCCAAGGTACCAAACCCCAACAACATTCCAACCAACGGTCTCTCTTCCCCACATGCCTGTCCCACCCCAGGAGTGGGAACCTTCACTGTCACACAGTCCATCGATTGTTACACCTCTCTTTCCTTGGGATTCAACAATAGGCTGGATCACAAATCTTAGAGCATCATGGCTCGAGGAGTTCCAACTTCCCTTAGAGGTCTCCAACCATCATCTTACCCAAGCTACTCTTTGTAGTCAACATTCCACTTTAATCAACATCATCTCATCTACATGACCCATATGCAGTTATCATGAGAAAACATAAAAGAATTCATTTAGGAACTCCAATTAGTTCAAAAAGGAATTCAACTTCTTCCCCAAAACATGAAATTCCATTTCATAATTCTTCTTGGTTGTTGCCATATTATGAATGCAACCATCCTTGTGGTTTTCCACAGGCACCAAACTACATACCGTTTTTCATGTAATGCTTCATCTTGCATACAACCAACAAATTGTTAGTATTTGTTGTACATCATAATTCAATTGCAATATGTACAAAATATTATGAAGTGATCTTAGAATTCCCTGCACCTAGCAATTCAATCACAATTACCCAATAATTTAATAAACTGGAATGACTCGTCATTCTATGCATATGCATGTTCATAATTAATAACAATAAGTTCATTATTTCTTGTTCCGAAGAAGAAAATTTCTTGTAGTCAATGCTCATGTGACTACTTGACTTGCAACTTTCCTGTTGCAATGTCTAACACCTCCCTGAAATGTCCTCAACTTCATGAGTTAAAAACATTTCAGTTGTTAGTAGCAATTATTTCCATGCAATAATATATATGCACATACTTACAAAACTCATTCATCCATTTCATTTAGTACACAATTCTATCTCTTACTATGCATGAGTGAAATTCTTAGTGCATACTTATTCAACACACCTTGCATTGAATTACATAATGCTCTTCATCTTAGTCATGTATCTCACCATCCATAAGTTGGAATTCTGGCCAATGTGTTGACACATTCTCCACATACTTCCTATTGTCTTCCCAATTAATTGGATGCCTTCATTTTCGACCCGAGCACTACACCAAGAATATAATTATGTGGTGTTCATTAGTGTTAGAAAAAAAGGTTGTAGTCCAAGTTTTATTTAAAGGTAGGAATCTTTTAGTACCTGTGTGGCTCATAACCTTTCCATATCCGTACCTTTCCATATCCAACCATGTCCTAGACTCATACATGACTAGCTTGCTGGCATTCATTCCTATAACAAGTTCTTATCTTTTAGTTCTTTGGTTATTACCCCATAACCAAATTAACATGACATTCTACTATGTCAGTGTGTACATTCAAAAGATAAAAATCTTTGAATTAATACAGGCCTCCAGCCTTTACCACATCCAGTGGTATGCATTCAATAATATAATCATGTGATTTTATAAAATAACTCTGGATGAGGAAATTCTTACCTAAATTTCCTTTCAGTAATTATGAAAAAAGAGTAATAAAAACTCATGCCTGCATGACTGCCATTAATAAATTTTATACTACATGAATGTTTGATGGAAGTATAAGATTTCATGCTTCTTTTATCAAAATTATAACCAACACTTCAGCTCTCTATTGCTTCCCTCCTTATGCAACAACATCACCAACAACACTTGCAAACGTGCAAGAATTCTTTCCTCTGGCTGACCCAACAAGCCGTAACATACTTCCTGCCACAGAAATTGCAGCAACTTCTTTCTCCCTATAAAAATTTTCCTTGTTGATCCCAAAAGTATACAATTCTTCCCGGATTCTTGAATCTTATTATGCTTTCATTGTAGTCATTGTACATGAGTATTTATTCCCTGAGCACTTTCAACGCAGTGCCCCTACCTCAACGGGGTCTGTTGACCTCCCGGTCAAAGGATATTTCAATCTTTTGAGACAAATTGACTCTTCAGGCTCATGATTGAACCCAAAACAATTATACATAGGCCCCCTTTTCTCCTTTAGGTGTAGGTCTTGTCAGACCCATGGGCTATTCCTGTGCACTTCCAAAACTCCAAGTTTTAGGCGCTAGACCCTTTTTCATTAGCCCTTTCCTTCATATGACCCTGGGCTATGACCTCATGGAAAAATGTGATTGCAAGCGCGAACAAGAGTGGTTTTAGGTCAACCCGCTTTTCACCTCGAAATTCACCTCCAGCTGCCACACATCAATTTGTTAAAACGGTGGTATAAATTGCGACCCACTCTAAGATTTTTAACATCCGAGCAAGTTTTGGCCCTGCAATCCAGCTTGTCCGTCAATCTCCAATCCCTTGGCGATGATCCACGATCAAAAGATGCTATCTATATCCCCTTTTCTACCTTCTTTCCTCCTCCCACACGCGATCCCAGATCTACATGATTTGTCAACACGTAGCTCCCTTCCAAATCAATGGCTATGGTTGATTCTGGCTCTCCGGCCCTCAGGAGTTTCAACAATCAACTATCTTTTTTTCCCTGTATGAAAATATTCCGAAGTGGAAGATCTAATGACACATGTCCTCAACAATTGGATGGCTATGATGAACTACAACTCTCTGGCCTTTGAAAGTTATCACGTCTCCACACACACAAATCTCCGGAGTGAATTTCCCTCGAGTTACAGATATTCTACCACTTGTCCTCTCCAAATCAATGACCCTGATTCTCTTTGGGACTTTGGCTCTTTCTGACCAAGACCAAATCAATGGTCCTTCGACGTCCTCCTCGATAAACGATCGAGATCTCCTTTGGGACTTCGACGCTTTCATCCTCTTCTTTCCTTTGGAGTGCTACGTACCCGGAGTTCCATATCTGGTGCCACGTGTCCACTTTCAGTTCAATGACCAAGATTTACTTCAATTGTTTCTCTTCCTGCTTGTCCACAAACTTCTGAAGTTGTGGATCTTACGCCACCTATCCTCCTTGAAAATGGATGGTCCCAAATCACTTCGGGACTTCAGGACTTTGACAAGTCCACTTCTTCTACAGACACAAGGGTTAAGTCTTGTGCGCTTACCTTTGAATCCAACGGTTGTTGGTACTTTGTGCTCAGACCTAACGGATGGGATCCGTTCCTCTCCTCTACACTTCCTTTGTTTCGCTGGACACTGATCTAATGGTCCAAGATCCTCCCCACAACTGATCTGATAGCTGTTGTCGCTCCTCCTCCCGAGATTTTGACTTCTTCCGCCTTGGAATATTTTGTTAGTGTTCAAAGGTTTTGACCTTTGAACTTTCTCCTATAAATCCGCCTCTTGGATATCATCTTCTCTCTCGCAAGCATTATCTCTTCTGAGCTTTAGGACTTAGAATGAGTCTGTCTCCCACGCACTCCTTGCGTTATCTCTTCTGATTTTTTCAATTTACTTAGTCTCCTAAGGGTCTTGGCCCTTCTGTTTCCTTTCAAAGGAAAACTTTGTGCCCTCCTGGCAACCTTCTGCTCAAAGCACATCTTGCTAGGTGTTTTCTATAGAGTGTTCAATAGCTCTGTGAGTATCTTCCTCTGATACTCTTCTCCCTGAACTCGACAAAGAGTTCTCTCTATGCACACTTGCACTCGCTTAATGCCCACCTGGTAGATTCCTACAGAGTTCTTAGTGACTGTATCTCTCTCTGACCTCAACACAAAGTTCTTCCTATGCACTCCTTGCACTTATGTTGATGAAGGTTCAACGATATTTCTCCTGAGCTTCTCTGAGGTTAAATTACATCTGTCAATGCACTCATTGCAGACAATGTGCACTCCTTGCACTAAAAAACTAAAAGAAGAGAAACAATTGAAACTTATTCAATACTTCACCAGTTTATGCATTCAAACCATGAACAACATATAAAAACATAATAATGAACACAAATACATAAAAACACTATATGAAGGAAAAACTTCTTTTCTATTATCTCTGTGAGTGTCTCCTAAACGCTCTGTGAAAATATGTTTTGTTTCTGAAACTCGCTGAACTCTACAAACACAATGTACAGTCAACTAGAATTTGTTAGGCCATCATTCCTTAACAAATCCCACAACATTCATAAACAAATATGATTTAAGAAAACGTTCAGATTTCATTTTCTTTCTGAGCTCTTCTCTGCTCTGTAATCATTTTTGGGCACTAGCCCCTTTCTCTCAGTCCCCAACCCATGCGATCATGGGCCATCACAAAGAGATAAGTCAAAAGGTTCTTACTCGGGCCTTCGGCTTCAGAAATTTTCAAAGCACCACACAACAATCTCTCGAAGTTCCAGATTACCTGACTCGTGACGTAGGGTGGATCAACCGTCCACGTCTACTTAGCATTTGATGGTTGACACTTACTATGGAGCCTCAGGTGTCTGAGTTCCAAGTCTTTGGGTCTTCGATAATTCATATCTTTGGAGGATCTCGCATCCGCACATACGAACTGTTAATCTTTGTACATTCCCAATCACCTTTGGTGACATCATTACGTCACATCACTTAACATTTTCCAATTGCGGGGGCATGCAATGGTGGTTTGGAGCAACTTTCCTTTCGCCTCACAATTCTTCTAATGCTGGCATGTAACCCCTTGGTGAAACCGCAGTTTGGATTGCGGGACCGCCTTGGATAATTAACTTCTGTGCAACTTGGGTCCCTGTAATGCCTTCTGGCCATTAATCTTGATGTATCGTGATCAATGCCACTATGGGTCCTCTGTCCTTTAACTACGTTATGTAACCTTGGGGTCCCACTAACCATGCTCATACAGAGTGTCGCATGGCTATTTACTAGAGACTGACACATGGCCCATTCAAATGGGTGACACGTGTCATCTTCCAACTGGGATTTCAATCTTCCACGGGTTCGAAACCCATTGACACGTAGCACACAACTCATGTGTCCACATTAATTCAAGTGATGTCATCATGCCACGCTACTCTGGATCTTCGAAAATTCTATTTCCAGAAGATTTCAAGCTTGATTCCTTCTAATCTCCCGAATTCTAAACTTTTGGACTTCTCTACCCTCCCTAGGTCTACGGTGTAGATCTATCCTAGGACTTCGGAGCTTCGGGATTCTTCCCTTCTCTTGTTACTGGCATCAGACTTCACTGAAGTCGTGAAGTCCGAAGGGCTTCCGGGTTAACTCTTCTGCACCTTCCCCAGATCTGATGGTCATAAGGGATTTCCCTTCCTTCCGAATAGATCCTACGACGCAGAACAAACTTTGTTACTCTGCGGATTTCCAAAGGAATTCACGACTAACTTCCTAGCAACAATACCAGATCTAACAGTCGTGAAGGATTTTCCTTCTCCTGAACAGATCCTAAGGTCCACATTACTCTGCGGCCCCATACCACTTATGTCATGGTTTTATGACACCGCTACTCCTCTTGAGCTTCGTAACATGGCCAAGGTAACTCCTTGGCACTCAGGAAGGTTCTGAGGTTCAAAATTGGTCCTCCAGACAAAATTTCCTCTTGAAACCTTGGGTCCAATGACCACTTATCTAGCTCATTCAGGCTCAGTGTTGAAACCTTGGGTCAAAACTTGAGTTTTGTCCATTTCAACAACAACTCCTTCCGAAACTCTTGCTTCAACTTCCACTAACATGGCCCATCCAGGCTCAATGTTGAAACCATGCTCTGATACCAATTTGTAACATCCATGACCCTACAAAGACTAGGTAATGCTACCATGCGGAATATACACTTATATGATATATATGCATTTTAATGAATTTAAAACACTTAAGCATGATAAAACAAAATTACTGCTACCAGTTCAGATTCAAACAAGATTAACAATAAGTCCACATACAATGGAATACATGATAATATTCAAGCATCACAAAACATGCATAAAATACATAATTAAACACAACAATGATACTTATCTTTTAGCTGGAGTAAATCCACCAACTACGTGCAGACCTTTCACAAACCTCCCAACCTTAGACCGTGCTACTCATCACTCTCAGCAGTAGGTCACCCCCGAGCTAGGACTAAACTCCATTGGGCAAGGGAATTGTAGGCTTGGCAAGGACAATGAGGAAGTTGCACAAAGAAACAGGAAGGATCTTTTATCCCAGGAGCCACTTACGCCCACAACACATAGAACCTCATTCCCCACATGCCTGCTCCGACTTAGGAGGATACACCTTCACTAATACAATTCCATTGGCTAGCACACCTCCCTTACCTTGGGCTTCAACAACAGGCTAGACTAGAAGTCTTAGAGTATTGTAGCTGCTATGAGACTCCCTTCCAAGAGAACTCACTTTCCAACAAACTCTCTCACCTAGGAGAGTTTCTCATAGGAATGAAAACCTACCTCTTCAACCAGTCTTCAACTCAACTACAACTAGGTATGGGTGACAACAATCAGCAACAAAAATAGCCACAAGGAAAAATAATTATGGACACCCAAAGAGAAACAACCTAACGCTAAGTCACAACACGGCTCAAGCGACTACAATTGCGTCGACTTCACAGGAAGTAGCACAAGACGACTTCACAGTTTCTAGTTTCAAAGATGCGTGAGGGTATGCAAAGGTCAGACGAAGAAGGTCTCAGGTTCATATGGAGGATGGGAGAATGGACAGGACAAACTTAGGCGGAGGATGGAAGAATGACCAGCGAACCATATTCCCGTGAGGGTTTCTTTCACTGTGCGTAGGTATGCAGAGGCAGACGCAGAGGCAAAATAGTTCAGACGCTCCAGATCCCAGCGAGCTCCCAACACAGTTGACGCTTCAGATTTTAATTGCATGAGCCTAGGTCGACACTTGTCTTCTTGGAGATGCATGCACTCCATTTATCCTACATCCACTTTTCAGGAACTTAGGATAACAAAATACATCATGTCCATCTTAGCCTTCAGGAATTAATATTAAAATATTATTCCTCTAGAGGTAAGCCCCCTAGCTTAGCTCCTAGGACCAAATACTTAGCCCCTTCCCTTGCCCAACCTTGTGGAAGCTTAGTCCCCCATCAGTATTTCTTCATGGTCGGTCTACATGCAGCGATGTTTTTATATTAACAAAGTGCATAATTACATGTACAAAAGACAGTCCTGGCCTTTAACACCTAGGCTCTCCAGCCTACTTGCACATAAGCTTACCATCTTACAATTCCTCGACTCACCAACCTACAAAATGTGTTTACAATACATAGATATAACTGGGGCTCGTCCTTGGTGTATTATAGATGACCTCTTAAGGGGATTTTTTCCCTTCAAGTGGGGATATGAGCATCATTAGTATATTTCGAGCATTGAATATGGGTCATCAGTTCTTGGACATTACTGAAAGAGGAAATCCAAGCCTTAGGTCCTAGAGGAAGATTCTATGCATCTAGGGCCAACAACAACATGTTGAACAACCACAAAGGACCTTTCTAGGGTATCCATGGCCTCTAAGAAAGGATTTTGGTTCCCTCACAAGGTTTTGAGCATTATGTATGGGTCTCAAGGAATTTATATAGTCAAGGGGATAAACCCAATCCTTAGACAAAGTATAAGGGTTCTAGGTATCCATGGTCAAACACAACACCTCAAACCATCACACCTAGATATGGATCTTGGGTCCTTAGAAATGATCAAGAGAGGAAGCCCAAGACTTAGGTCCTAAAGGAATCTTATAGGCATCTAGGGCCAACAATGACATCTTGAACTACAACAAATGACCTTTCCAAGGTATCCTTGGTCTCTGAATGGGGTTAGTAATCATTATGAGGTTTTTAACATTAAGTATGAGTCTTTGGACCCTGGATATGGTTAAGGGATCAAACCTAAGATTTAGGTCCTAAAGAAAGCTTCTAGGATTTTGGGGCCAAGAATGACACCTTGAACCACCAAAAATGACCACTCAAGGGAATCTTTTGCCTCTAACTAGGTTTCTAGGCACCATTATCACTTTTGAGCACTAGGTACGTGTCTCAGGGCCCTAAACATTCTAATAGGAATGCACATGAAATTTAGAATGTGTGTGTTCTCCTTCGTAGGAGCACACACACATTCTAAAGAACATGTGCACTCTTTCTTAGGAATGCACATGTTTTCTAAATCACGTATGTGTTCCTGCTTAGGAACATGCACACATTCCTAAAATGTTGAGTTGGTAAGTCGACATGCTAGTTTGGGGAGCATCGAGCCTATAGGATTAACAATATGTGTGTGTTTCTGAGAACACATGCACATTCATGTACACCCCCTTTCCACTTTTTAGACCATCAACTTCGTGCAGGCACCCTCCATTAAAATTGTGAATTTATAATTTATATTCTTTTGAATTGTTTTTTTGTAAATAAAAAAAGGGTTTAATTCCTCAAAAAAATGTTGTGATCATACATAACAAAGTCATGTATGGAGGGCTTCCACCTGTTCCGCTAGACAAGTGAAAATTGAAACATATGGCACCCTTCTGTTCTAGATGTATCATGAAAAAAAAAGGAAAAAAAACCCACTTGTTCCGCCAAACATTTGGAAACCATAACAGGTGGGAGGATAGTATAGTGACAAAACTGTCTGAACATGCAACAAGAAATCTGAATAGGAGTATGGAAAATTCACTGTTGTTTGCAAAATAAGTGCAGAGAGATGAAAGGATTAAACATCAAAAGAGCTAGTAAAACCTGTGCTTCCTTGAGTGTCTCCTTAAGGGGTGAAGACGTATGGTTATGTGCAGGTCGGACATCATTGCTGAATTTGTGAGCTCAAGAGAGCTTCAAACAGAATATCGAGTTTGTTTCTAAGTAAAGTATGCCTATGGAGTTGTTCCATCGTATCCCTTCGCATCTCGAAGATGAGCTCCAAATGTTTTGACGCGAGGAGGCAAGTAGATTTCAAGTCTCAGAATAGAGCTTAGGAGGGCGGTGGAGGCTCTATTAGGCAATCATCCAACAAAATCTCTTCCTGGATTATACAATTCACCCCTTCTATGGCACAAGTTGTAGCAGAGGCAGAGTGACTAGTGTTAGTCCGGTCTTGGGAGTCCAGGACTGTGTAGAGAAGGGAATCCAGTGGAACCATAATTGGCTCTTCTGGAATTTCCTCCTCTACATAGGCCATTGGAGGTGAATTTTTCTTTCTATCACAGAAAATCAGTGAGGTCAAAGAGGTCTGGGAAATCCTATGAATGTGACGCTACCTGGCTGCATAGCTATACCAAGAAGGCCCCCTCTTAGGCTTAACATGCTCCTGTGGAATGGTGGTCAGGGAAAACCAGACTGGACTTGGCTTGAGAAAGCACAGAGCGAGCAGAATGACATGAGAAAATCCCAAATGCAATAGTTGAGTCGAGTGTGAGAAAAAATAACATACCCGAAGGAAATGGAGGGGCTCCAAGGGAGCTGAAGTGACCTTTCACATGCCTCTTGTACCCATCGTCATCCATCTGCCTTGGCGCACTGAGAGCTCCAATAAACCTTAGTGAGGGAACTATTGAGCCTTCCCATAAGTGTGTTGAATGTTGTCCTCCATTCGAGATATGAAGGCGAGGGTGGCGGCATGATTATTAAATACAATGAGTTGCATGCTATCAATGTGGCACCCCATCCGGGGGATATTATTTTGAATTTTATTCTATAGTTTAATACTTAATTTTTTTGTGGATTTCAATTTAACCAAATCATAACTATAAGATAATTAGAACAAGTCACCAATAATGCAAAATTTGAAGTATTTCCATACTTTACGTGAGAGGGGAAATGTTCAAAGTTCTAACTGATTCTTGAGTTTGAATCTCATAGAGTTGTAGGATTTGGTGAGAAAGGAGAAGCCACAAACTTCATTGATTAATACAGTGGTGTGCATGACTGCCAACATTCTGCAACTCATCAATCTTAAGGGCATTTACTCTAATTCTTTAGTCATTTCGAAGAAAGGGAACAAAGCATGACTTAGGATGAGTAGGTTTGGTATATGAGGTGAATAATTTGTTATTAAGTAGATTGTGTAATAGGTGCCTCCCACCCATTGGTTGGCGAATGGGTGATGTCATGAAAAGTAAGGAATCATGTGATATTGGAATTGTTTTGGAAATATATTACAACTACAAAGAAAACATGTGTCGTAGGATTATGTGGAAATGGTGGAAGAGTATCTGGTGTGTTCCCTTAACACCATGTGAGATGTTGTGGCTGCCTAATTGATGATCAATATGTCAATTATTTATGAGATACTTGTTAACATCACAATTCCCAAAGGAAAATATGTTTTTCATATCATTGTTAGGTTCATGGTTGGAATATATTTTTGTTTATATAATGTATGCTAAATACTGTTTGGAAACTAACTTCTTTTGCAAGCAACATCTAATAGGGTCTTCTCACCCTTTTATGTACAATGTTAGCTACACACTTTGACACAACGTTTCTCCATCCATATCTGCATACGAGGGTGAGTGCAAGAACTTGGTGGCTGAAAAAGTGGCAATGGAATTATTAAGAACGCACACTCACAGGAACACGTGCACATTCTTAGGAATGTGCATGTGTTCCTATACATATAGGTTCATATATGGTCGAACCTCCATATATATTTACACATAGGTTTAGTGGAAAAAACGTGAGCGCGGTCTTAAGAGCATGTGTGCAGTCTTAAGGCCACACACACACTCTTACTGAAAAAAATATATTAAGGGCCCGAGTGTGATTTGTGCCGAAATCACACTTGTGCTTCTCTCATGGGGAAAATATAGTGGAGATAGAGAAGAGGAAGAAAGGGAGGAGGGGGCCACCATATCCAAGTATGTTACATTTTTATTAATTTTAATCATGTTTAGTCATTGCAATTTAGTAATTTTCTCCCAATAATCTAAATTTAAAAAAAAAATGTAATTTTGTATTTTAAATAAAAAAGGAACCTAATTTACATGCCATGGATTTTAAATTGTGACATATATAATACAATGGAACCCCAAGAAAAATTAAACCCCTCACAAGAAAACCAAGAAGATCAAAACCCCAACCCACCACCACCACACAATGTAAACACTGAAATAGATGAGGGTTTGGTTATACTACGAACCCTTGAGGAACAATTAAGGGAGACTAGAGAGCCTAGAAGAGTCTCCTTGGCCACTTCTTTGGGCATCATTATGCAATCCATTGCAACTTCCCAATGTAAAATGACCTCTATTTATGAGCATAGGGCACAAATGTATGAGTACTATAGCAATGGTTTAGACAGAAACCAAGTCAAAGAACTCGGCGTTTCAAAAAAACAAATATTGTCTATTTGTAGGGATCCTAGAAATGTGAAAGAACTACCATTGACTAGGAAACACATCTCCATTGACTTGTGCATCCATTCCCATATTAGTCAAAATTGGATGGATAGGTGGTACATAGTTTTTTATAAACCTCCTTTAAATAATAGGTAGATGCCCTTATATTTTATAAGAAAATTATGGGATGAGTTTATTATGGGTAAGCATGTCAACTACTTTGACATTGGTGACTTCCATGGGGTGGTTTGAGGGTTCTCACAAGACCGAGAGCATGCCAGGTGTGACCTCGAGTTAGGTCCTAGTCCCCCTGGGAGAAGGCATGAGACCCCTACCCAACATCCTCCTGTTGCAGAGAACTTGCAACAAGTACAATTAGCTATCTCCTCTTTGACTCATAGCCTAGTGCAACACAATAGCTTTGTTGCATTATCTCGGCAGGAGGTGTCTGCCAGTGACATTGATATAGGAGTTGGAGCATCAACATGCACAAGAGAGTATAGTGAGGAGAGGTCACATGGACATAACAATTTTCCATGTGAACCTCACATATGCTCAAGCTGTGGGAAGACATGCTATGGGCCTATAGAGGCCAGTGGACAACATAGCTTCATGGAGGAGGTTAGTATCTTAACCCTCTCTATGTTCTTCATCGTTATATATTTATTTTTTATTTTGTGTATTTATATAGATATTTGATTGTATGTTGTTTTGTAGTTGTTGTGTCCCAGCAGCAGACCCTCTACACTTATGGATGCATCAATGCCTAGCCCCACCATTGATGCAATAGTAGAGGCAACATGTTCATTGGGTGCACCGTACACACAGGTATGTATCACATTTGATAGATTCAACATAGTCATTTATTTGTTTTATGACATCCTCAAATTTTTTATATGTTCTCTTGTTTTTATAGGATTTGGCACCAAGCGATGTCGGGGATTGTCCATCTAGGATGGACAAGTCACCAATGTCATAGGTGTCACGTGTAAAGTTAAATATCATATAATTCTCAATTTTTTTGTGTTTATGTTTTTGAATTTTACTATTTGGTACTAATAGTTAAATTTTATTCATGTGTATGCAGGTCGTCAATAAATTTTCTAGGTATAGTAGTATTGCACCCTTTGGGAACCTGGGTGTTGCGTTTGGGTTTCCTTTATCTAGGCATAGGGTGTTTGAATCACTTGTACAACCTGTGAGGGTCCATCACAACCCACCTGTCTACCACTCACCCCCACCACCACTTTTGACCCCATCGATAGAGATTTCCACTGTAGAGGTTGTCTCAGAGTAGGTTGTACAACCTAGTGCTCCATCTGCCAATGAATATCCATCGATGCCTAAGATATTCACGGTGAGATAATGCATTGATGATAAATTTTTATGTTTCATGAATTTTTTTTTTCTTCATATTTGTTTAATTTTCTTGACTTGATCTTTTTAACCGACGTAGGGTGGGATTACAGAGAGTTTGGGGTCACAAAAGAGGGTAGCACCCTCACGATTGACAATTTCATATGCAATGAGTTGTCTTAGGTTAAATTACAGAGTATCAATTTGTATATTAATTCCTTGATGAAAAAAACTTATAACATTGTTTATTCTTTGTGGAGTATCCAGAGCGTCGAAGCATTCCCATGCCTAGAACCTCTCGAGGTGCATCCTCAAGAAAGAGAATAAAGATAGATGTCCACGATGCTCCTTGTTATACATAATTTTGGTCACCCTCGTGATGATTTCACAAACATGTGTTTAGGCTTCTAACATGACTTTTTGCCTAAGAAAATGAAACTTCTTTCCTCCTCTAGAAGGCTTCTTTTTAGAAAGGGTCCACAAGCTACACATATTACATAGTGTGGAAATCTATCATTTCTGCAGGCTGCTCTATAGCTATCCCACAAGATTTCTGCAGGCTTCTGTATAGACAAGGTGCAGCGGCATTCCAAAGCTATAAGAGGAAAGAAGTTTCATGAAGTTTCTAGAAGGGGAATCTTCTAGAATGTGAGGTGGTGTCCATATGGTTGCGATCCTACTGGTCTCTCTGATTTGGTGGGATCATCCTCATCCCTTTAACCACTTCACCTTCTCCTATATAATCATGGGCTTCTCATGGAAAAGGTTAAGCAAGATTAAGCAGAGAATTGATGAAAGAATAGGTTGAAGAATGTGTGAAGAATCCTGTTCCTAGTGATGCTTGAGGCCACCATTTTCCTATCAAGCTTTTGTGGATTATCTTCATGCAAACTTCAGAGAAAGTGTATGTGTGTGTTGGAACGGAAGACCACTAAAAGAGAACTTGCAACATCAAGGAAATTCAGTTGTATCTTCCACCTTTCATTAATATAATATGATGGCACGCCTCTTTCCCATAAAATGATTAGTATTTTATTACATGACTCCTTGATCACATCTTTAGGTTGCCATTGAATTCTACTATTGTTGCTTTCACATTGGTTGGTTTGTGTTGTCACAGATGTGATTCCACAAGAGCACTAGAGTGAACCAAGGACACCAAATATATAAGGAAGTGATTCATAAGGTATGTTATCTATTCCTCTTTTGGTAGTAAACCCAATGATCAAAACTTAGGGAAAGCGTCTTGTTCCATCGTGTTTTGTTCTAGATCCAGGTGGATCTAGGGGGATTAGTTCATGTCTGCATCTACCAATTTACCCAATAACAAAATTGACGACTCCACTAGGGAAGAACAAATTGATTGTGGTTTTTTGTTATCCATTTTCTTTTGACCTATTCTTTTTACTTGAAATCAATCTTTGAGTTTGTGGGAGATCCATTTAGACTCTCTGGGTTTGAAAATCCACTTGGATGCTTTTCCCTTTTCTCCAAATTTCTTGATTTTTCAAGAAATTTGGAGAAAAGGGAAAAGCATCCAAGTGGATTTTNCCTATTAAAATCTTGATAATTATAATGAGCTACAGAATCAACCATTTCAAATAGTTCCATACCTTGGCTTGCTTTGAGACAAACTTAAGACATTCACTATAGTATGAAACATTCATTACAAGAGTATATGTCAAAAGTTAGAAACGAGCATAAAAATCTCAATTTAAACAAAAACTTTAATTTTTATGAAATGTTTACTTTCGTTTAAATTATGATTATGTGTTCATTATTTTGCTCATTAGCAAGTTTGACTATTTTGAATAATGTGTTCAATACTTCATCAAATAATATCTTGGTTGGTTTCTCATTTTCATAAAATCATTTGGTGATATTAATTAATTAAATTATTTTTTCATTTTGCATCTCATAATAATAATAAAAAATAAAAAAGAATTATCTATGATTTGTTTGATTTTATTCTCTTCTCCATTAACTTGAAGCTTCTAGAATTAAGACCATATTTGAAAAGAAAATATAAACAATGTTTGTTTAGAACTTATAATTAGTTTAAATTCATTTTTTATTTTTCTAGATTTTGTTTTATTCTCAATTTTTAGGTTATTAATTTAGGTTTCTTTTTGTTTCACAGGTTTATATTATCAAATAATTGATACGGATCTGATAATGGATTGATTTTATTATCCAAATACTTTCAAGATGATTAATCCAAAAATATTTTTGGATTGCTACAAATAATTTTATGCGCAACAACAGATAAAATTTGGAAAGGCGTCAAGATCAGACACACGATTTTTGCAGGACTGATTGCAGCCAAACCGTGAGGAATTTGGAGAAACGGTTGAAAATCTAGAACCAAAATGGACCCGTTTACCTTCCACGTAGAGATTTTTCCAAACAAATGCACTATTTGAGAGATATTTGGGTCTCTTTTAGAGACAAATTTCAGGTGGCGGAAATTAATAGTGACGCCCAGACTGTTCATTCATTTTATAAATATATGAGAAAGATCAGAGCCAAGGGGATCGAAGAATTGGAGAGGAGGATTTTAATCCTTTCTCTTTTGTATGTTATTGTTTTTGTAAACTTTTTATTTCTTTTCAAATGGAGTAATAGATGGCTGGAATCTTTGGGAGAATGGACGAGTATTTTTAAAGAAGAATATGGAATTCCAGGTTGCTTAATGGATTTTGTTCTGTAAGTAAAATGATTTTATTTTCATATAATATCTTCTTATTCTTTGAATAATTGATTATGCATTGATTTAAATAGCTTTAGTCTTTTTTATCAATACATGGTTAATTATTATCATTTTTATATTAATTTTTCCAATATTTAAGAGTCTATTATCCAAAACAATTCTTCCAGGACTACAATATGGGCATGTGATTTTGAGAAAGAATATGGAAAGTAATTCATTTTTGGCTTTAGACCTGTGTGATACTTATTCCATTTAATTCTTTCATTATTTTTGTATTATGAAAATGTTATTATGGTTGATTTTATCTTTAGCTTGTCATCATATGGTGTTTTCATATTGCTAAATGTTATATGTTGCCCATAATTTCTTATTCCATTTTTTATGTGTGATAAATCGATCATTTGATTATTATGGAATTTATTTATAATGTTAAATGATGGATAATATCAATACCCAGAATTGAGTTTTCTTTCGTTCTTAAATATTGATTATCTTAAGATCACAGGATTTTTAATTAGTTGTCTTCTTGTTGTTATTAATTTACTCCGATATCAAATACTTCTTTGAATGTATTCTAGAAGTGCTATTATTGTTCTGTTATAGGTTTCCCTTAACAACAGTATAGGCAGGAGCTCATACAACACAGAAAGATAAATACTAGTTTCGTTGATTAGCGACAGGTTATTATGTGTGTTATTTAGTTAAGTTGTTTACGAATGAAATAATGAATGTATGGTTCAACTTTGACTATCCACATGTTCATGTTTCATTAACTTTTTTTGCAAGATTATTTAAATTTATAAAAGAAAAACAATAAATATTTTTATGTGCTTTCTTTATCTCCTTCCTAGAAGTAATCATTTTTCACATCGATTTTCGTAAGTTTCGATTAAAAGTTGCAGCTTGTAAATCATGTAAATAAATGAGACTTGTATATCTTCTGCTTAAATACAACTACTACAGTTACATTTGAACATATGTACATATATATAGTGTGTTTAGTAATTAGTTAGTTATTTCAGCTCTTTTATTTATTTTATTTGTTTCTTCTAGGACTTTTAGATTGGCCAACAGAGCCATTAAACCTGTCAGAACGAGTTACACCAAATGGTTTGGGTTATTTAGACAACCCCGGACCAGACTCTCTCTTCCAGTTGACGGATGGTCAATTTCACCCGTCAACAAATGGCACTAGAAGGAGGGCAAGACTGACAAGCTGGCCTTGTAGGAGTCTTTGTTTCAAATTAATTAATTTCCCATGGCTCCCCAAATCACTGTGTTGGAACATGCTTTCCACTTCTCATTGCATGATATTCCCAACAAGACAGTCTCTCTCTTGTCCAAACTCACCTTTGATGGTGGGGGGAATGTATCTGCAAAAGACCATATTAACAAGTTTTGGTGTAAATGCATCAAGCATGATATTTCTGATTTAAAGGTTTTGTGTAGATTGTTTGCTTTTACTTTCAGGGGTCGGATTAAACATTGGTTTGAGTCTTTTCCAGCATATCACATTTTTGATTGGTTTCAATTTGTAGATGAATTTTTAGATGCTTTTGAAATCTATGATTACAATCAATTATGTGAAGAATTTCAGACTTTGTTAATCAATGGCGATTCATCTTCAAAAGGCTTTTCGACAAGAATCCATCATGTTCTTTGTAAATTTAATCTTGATGACATGTCATTTTTATTAAATCGCCTCTATGATGCTTGCATCCAGTCATATTCAATTGCAAATGATGAAGCAATTATAAATACTATCATTCAATTGCAAAAAGAATTGTGTTCATAGGATGAGAGGGATCCATCTGAAAATGTTGAACAAGAAAGGGAGGTAGAATCTATTGAAAATGTTCTTACTGACAATCAAATTGCTTTTTCCTCTGAATCAATGTATTTTCAGTCCTCGACCATCGTGGAAGAAGATTCGATGTTGGGTCAAGGTGAATGTCCTCGTTCTCCTAACTCTTGCTCTAATCAGTATTTAAATTCAGTTATTGAAGAAGACTTAGGTGATGAAAATGATTTTAAGCATTCTAACATTCCAATGAAACTGATTAGAGATGTAGATCTGCAATTGGAAGAAGTAACCTTAAACCCTCATCTACAAATCATACCTTATCAACATGAAAGATCAGATGTTTTCCATGAAAGTTTTGAATTATCTATCGTACAAGAGGCAAATTTAGATGATCATATTATGTTGAAGAATTTATCAGCAAAACAGAGTGAAAGTTTTAAGGAAAATGAAGATGAATGTCCTGAGAATACCATTGTTAAATATCATAGCTCAATATATTCTTTTCATGTGCTTATTTCTAATTCCTTTTACTCTTTATATCCCGATCTCTTCTTAGATTCTGGTGGATTTGATACTTTACCCATGGTATCTTACTCTTTGCCACCACAATCCAATCTTTTCGATATGCCAAAACTTGGTGAAACTAATTCCAAACAAAACACTTATCAAGTCAGATTTGATGCTCTTTCACTTTCATCACTCGAATGGAAAAATGACATGTTGCAAGATGATTTTACACGATTTATTTTTGAAAAAGACAATGCACTCATCCTTATGGAGATCGAATATTCTACATTGCATATTCGTTCTTTGATTAGTTCGAATTTTAATGTTTATTCTTTACATTTTGAAACTATCAATATCATCAAAGGAAGTGTTAAAACCAAT
>JASDQU010714871.1:27074-37987 GCA_032191745.1 Picea mariana
CAAATGTTGACGTCATTTGTATTGATGCTGACGTTAGCAATACAGATGTTGACTCATCCCCCTGCTGACTGGGCTAGGTTGACCAAACATTGACCACGCATATATTTCGATCCGTAACATTGTTTAACAAGCCGTTTGCGTCATTGGAAAGCTTGTGACGCGCTTTTCCTGATGATGTCATTTTCACTGAGTTTTGAGAACTTTGAATTTTTTCCTTTTCTATATCTGTTGAGGCCATTCTGAGCATCCTTAGTTTCTTCTGTGACTTTTGAGTTGTTATTAGCCTTCTATGGATTCTTTTTGGATCATGCCTTCCCACTAAGACATTTTGGACCACCAAAATCTTTCATCAATCAACAGATAAGTGAGGGAAGAGTTCCTTCACCTTGTCCTTCTCAATCCACTTTGCCTTGCTTGAATGTGTACCCTTTAAGTCTATTCGAAGATAATCAACATCACCCCTGCGTGAAGTCCTCATCCTTCTGTCTAGGATGATATCTTCCTTTAACTCATCCAAGCACTCAAGAGCAAACTCATCAATTGAAGGTATTGAAACTTCCTCATCCTGATCCATTATCATGGTAGGCTAAAAATGTTTCAATTTCTCTACATTTATAACTGAGTAAATCTGCATATAAGGTAGAACATCCAGACGAAAAGCATTGGTACCACTTTTCTCCAAGATATTGAAGGGTCCATAATGAATGGGCTTGAGTTTCTTGCATTCACCCTTCAATCTCTCCTTGTTGATGTGAAGCCATACTCGGTCTCCAACCTAGAATTGATGATCAACCCTATGTTTTTCATGCCGAGCTTTATACTATGCTTGAATTTTCTCCAATTGTTCCCTGATTGCCTAGTTGATCCAGGAGGCTCCCCGGGCTCAAAAAATGCTCAAAAATAAAAGTTCTCGAAATTGAGCGAAACTAATTCCATTGTGACTGTCTTGTCACGCTGATTCCATCCATATATTTACTTTCTCAAACGGGCTTTGTATGCGAGAGTTATCACACTCTGACCATTTTCTCAAACAGCTAAAAACTCAAAGGGTCAACTGGCAAAAATTCAATGCTGACATCAACATGACATCACCAAAGATAATTAATGATGTTGATGTGGCAGCATTGTAGCAGTTGACTAGGCAGATGACAGATCCAATCAGAATTGGACATGTGGTGAATATTTGGGCAAATGTGGTGGTGCCATGTGGCCTAGGCATGGGCAGCCATGTGGCACCCAGTCATCAATCAAATGGAAAAGCTAATTAATGATGTTGATGTGGCAAAGACATGTGACAGCACTGTAGCAGTTGACTGGGAAGATGACAGATCCAATCAGAATTGGACATGTGGCGAATATTTGGGTAAATGTGGTGGTGCCACATGGTCTAGGCATGGGCAGCCATGTGGCACCCAGTCATCAATTGAATGCAAAGTGTTAAAAATAATGTTATGGGGTTCATGGGAATGGAACCCGCGACCTATCGCCAAGGTCAAGCACTTTGGAAAAGTACTATTACCAATGCATCCACCATATGACTTAGTAATATAAGCCAACAATATATTATATAACCTGCATATGTATTAAGGTTGGCTCAGAGGGGGTTGGGGCTAAGCCCCAACCCATGGTTGTAATACGGTGTGTGAACATGATTTAAAGGGGCATGGGTGCCTTACTAAACTACCAGCACACTTCTAGCACTCGGTTTCGGAGGATCCCACAAGACCAGGGGTTTATCCCTATGAATGCACGGAGGAATAGCTCTTAACCAGAGGTTCCATGGTATGCACCCCACGAATCCAGGAGGTAACGAATGGTTAGTGCTAGCGCTTGGCCATTTTAATTGCATGTGACCAGTTTTGAGGGGCACGTGCCACCTTTGGGGGCTTAGCCCATATATTATGGTTTAAAAGTTGGTTTTTTTACCCTGTTATTGGATTTTTAATTAATTCATGCCTGTAATAAGAGAATTAATGACCAGAAATTGGTTTTTTGAGGATATCTTGGCTATTTGGAGGGGGTTTTGATCCCAGAAAGAGGCCATATCTTCAGGGGAAGTTGGGCTTCCTCTTCTAAGCCTGAAAACTATAAAAACCAGCCTTTTTGAAGCTTGAGAGAGACCTTTTGATGCAGGGATTTGAAGGAGCAGTTTGTAATTTTTGGCCTTTTGCCATGTTTTGAGAGGCATTTTTCTCGTGTTGTTGAGATGAGTTTGATGATGCATGTATGAATCTGAGCAAGGAGGTCTTGCACAAAATATCTGAATCATGTTATGTAACAACAAAGAGCCATTGTAAGAGAACTTGAGCATTTTAAAGAGCAATAAAGAGGTCCTCCACTTGGAAGTGGGCCCAGAGACGTAGCCAATGATTGGTGAACTCCGTTAACAAGTTCTTATCTCTATTTCTCTTTCTATTTTATTGTTATCTTCTCTTTATTTGCAACATGATTATTAATGGTTGATCTCTTTAAATCAGTTATGAGCATCAAGTAAAAGTCACATTTGATATTCCGCAAACAAGATAATAAGTTTATGTATTTCGCATTCTTATCGATCTAATGCATAAAGTACATTAAACTAACTTGCAATTTATCAGTAATACCTTCATTTTTTTATCAAGTTTATGGTATCAGATCATTTGGTTTTGAAGGTTTGACAGGAATTGCAAGCATTATATGCTCACCATAGCAAAACTCAAGTGAGGAGCAGGCCAACTTGGGGCTCTTAATACAGATATTCAAAGGAGGCCACATAAACAAGAGATGTCTTCACCAAAAAAACTAGGTCCTTTTTCATCTGAGGACGATTTCTTTGAGTCATTTCAATTGATGAAAGCCATGGTAGAAGAACTTTATCAAGAAAGAGGACTACAAAGAAATCCAAAAGTTGAAGAAGGTGAATCTCCAGTAAGAGCAGAAGGTGGAGTTGGAGGTGGTGGACCTTCGTAACCTTCTTCTCCTTCATCCTCGTCATCTACAAGTGAAGCAAGTGTACATCCCTCCAAGGATAAGCAACCTAACAAAACTCATAATTCTTATGATATGCCTTTATTAAAGTTAGATGTAAAGTTTCAATTACCCACTTATGATGGTGAATTAGATGCAAAAAAGCTAGATAATTGGGTGAGACAGTTAGAAGTCTATTGCAGGATACAAAGGATTGTTGATGATGAAACAAAGATCCAACTTGCAAGTCTCAAATTGGGAGGCACAACTCTCATATGGTGGGAAAGCAAAACTAAGGATGATCTCGATAAAAATGTAAAAACAATCTCTTCCTGGAATGATTTTATCACTGCTTTGAAGAAACAATTCTATCCATTAGCATACATGCAACATGAAATGATGAATTGGCAAATTTTAAGGCAAGTTAAAGATCAAAGTGTGCAAGAATATACTCAAATATTTCGTAAGAAAGCATTAAATTTGGGTATTCCTTTATATACACAAGAGACACTCCTAAAATATATTGGCGGTTTACATTCTTATCTCAAGCACACTATTCTTATGCTAAATCCTTCTAACTTTGATGAAGTATGTGTACAAGCCATTCACATTGAATCAAGTAAAAGGAATGTTGGTGATAGTGTTTCTACAGATACTTGGCAAAGAAAGGATGTAGGGAAAAGGAAAGAGAAAGAGAAGAAGACAGCCACAACAAGAAAGGAGAAGCCTACTTGCAAGCATTGCAAGAAGATAGGCCATGATGAAGATCGTTGTTGTGTCTTACATCCTGACATGAAGCCAAAGAAGTATGTCAACCAGGGAAGGAAGAATACCACAACTGTGACAGTTCAAGTGGATCTTGGATCAGATTCCGGTGATGGGACAAAGGTTGTAGCTATGGGAATCTGAGGTATAAATTCTGTTGCAAGTACTAGCTCTTCTAAATCAGTTGTTGCAAATGATGAGTGTAAAAGGAGTGAACTTTTCCACATAAGGGTTTTAACACATAATGTTAAAGTTGATACTCTTGTAGACAGTGGATAACAAGCCAATCTAATCAGTGAAGAGGTTGTAAATAACTTGGGACTTGAAACTAAGCCACATCCTAAACCATATCCATTGGGATGGATATGTGGTGATAACAATTTGCAAGTAACCAAGCAATGTAAAATCAAGTTTGCAATCACTTCTAATTATGTTGATGAAGTAGAGCTTGGTATAGTGCCACTGGACATATGTGGAATTGTACTAGGAAACCCTTACCTTTATGATAGGAAAGCTATATTCTACAGGAAGGAGAATAAATATTGCTTCAAGAAAGATGGGAAAGAGTACATTGTTTGTGCTCATCGCATGAAAACTGACAAGTCTTTTGTAGCTACAGGGTAGTTAAAAAGAATGGTAAATGCAAGCAAAACCTTACCACTTTTTTCTGTAACAAAAAAGGGAATTAGTGATGCTACACATGAGATGGTTCAGTATGATTCTAACAGTCATGAAGTGTCACCGGAGGTACAACATGAGGCTCAGCTACATAATTTGATTATTGTTCCTGTTCAAAAGGGGAAGAATGATGTTTCATTCTCATTAGCATGTCTAGTATTGTTGATTAGTTTGCTTCTATTCAGTGGTGTATGGCTACTAACTGCGACAAAGAATGTATATGATTGTACGATTGATGGGATGATTACTTTGATAAACAATGCTATCTCAGTTTTCACATTTGTTGTGATTAGTCAGGTGATCATTGTCCCAACGGAGAGGATGGATGATACAGGAAAAGTGGGGAGGTAGTACCCTCACTTCTTACCTGAGTAAAAGCAGACTTTTGGTGGTTAAAAAGCTTCCAAAGTGGGGAGGAATGATCCAGGAGGCTCCCCAGGCTCAAAAAATGCTCAAAAATAAAAGTTCTCCGAATTGAGTGAAACCAATTCCATTGTGACCGTCTCGTTGTGTTGATTTTGTAGATATATTTACTATCTCAAATGGGTTCTGTATGCAAGAGGTATCGCAGTCTAACCGTTTTCTCAAACAGCTAAAAAGTCAAAGGGTCAACTTGAAAAAAGTCAATGTTGATGTCAACATGACATCACCAAAGCTAATTAATGATGTTGACATGGCAGAGACATGTGGCAGATGTTGACTGGGCAGATGACATATCCAATCAAAATTGGACACGTGGCGAATATTTGGGCAAATGTGGTGGTGGCACGTGGCCCAGGCATGGGCAACCACGTGGCACCTAGTGATCAATCGAATGGAAAGTGTTAAAAATAATGTTATGGGGTTCATGGGAATGGAACCCACGACCTATGGCCAAGATCAAGCGCTTTGGAAAAGTACTATTACCAATGCGTCCACCATATGACTTAATAATATTAGCCAACAATATATTATATAACCTGCATATGTATTAAGGTTGGCGCGGAGGGAGCCCCAACCCATGGTTGTAATATGGTGTGTGACCACGATTTAAAGGGGCGCGAGTGCCTTACTAAACCACCAGCACACTTCTAGCACTCAGTTTCGAAGGATCCCACAAGACCAAGGGTTTATCCCTATGAATGCACAGAGGTATATCTCTTAATCGAAGGTTCCATGGTATGCACCCCATGAATCCATGAGCTAATGAATGGTTAGGGCCAATGCTTGAACATTTTAAGTGCATGTGACCAGTTTTGAGGGGCGCGCGCCACCTTTTGTGGGCTTAGCCCATATATTATGGTTTAAAAGTGGGTTTTTTTAACCCTGTTATTGGATTTTTAATTAATTCATGCCTGTAATAAGAGATTTGATGACCAAAAATTGGTTTTTTGAGGATATCTTGGCCATTTGGAGGGGGATTTGATCCTAGAAAGAGGCCATATCTTCAAGGGAAGTTGGGCTTCCTCATCTGAGTCTGAAAACTATAAAAACCAGGCTTTTTGAAGCTTGAGAGAGACTTTTTGATGCAGGGATTTGAAGGAGCAGTTTGTAATTTTTGGCCTTTTGCCATGTTTTGAGAGGCATTTTTCTCATGTTGTTGAGAGGAGTTTGATGATGCATGTATGAATCTGAGAAAGGAGGTATTGCACAGCAGATCTGAAGCATGTTATGTAACACCAAAGAGCCATTGTAAGAGAACTTGAGCATTTTAAAGAGAAATAAAGAGGTCCTCCACTTGGAAGTGGGCCCAGAGACGTAGCCAACGATTGGTGAACTCTGTTAACAAGTTCTTGTCTCTATTTCTCTTTTTGTTTTGTTGTTCTCTTCTCTTCATTTGCAGCATGATTATTAATGGATGATCTCTTTAAATCATTAATGAGCATCAAGTAAAAGTCACATTTGATATTCCGCAAACAAGATAATAAGTTTGTGTATTTCACATTCTTATCGATCCAATGAATAAAGTACATTAAACTAACTTGCAATTTATCAGTAATACCTTCATTTTTGGATCACTGGTGCACCTACTGGATCCTCTGGATGAACTTGCGGGCTCTATCCTCCTTTCTTTCTTCATTTGAATCAACATCTCTCCCATACATCAAGTTCAAAGGAACTTTAGGTAGGTACCCAAAACATGTCTCAAAAGGAGAACACTTAGTGGAGGACTGTAAGGCTCGGTTATAAGCATGTTGTATATAGGGTATCTGTTCATCCCATAGCTTGGGATGCTTGTTGCAGTAGCCTCGAAGCAAAAGTACCAATGTTCGGTTTACAACCTATGTCTATTCGTCAGTCTATGGATGGAAGGCAGTGCTCCTCTTCAATTTGGTGTCCATCATTCTCCACAATCTTGTCCAAAAATACCCAAGGAATCGAGTATCTTGATCCGAGATAATGGATGTCGGTAGCCCAAAGTGAACCCAAACATACTGAAAGAAGAGATTAGCAGTCTGCTTAGTGGTGATCTGTTTTTTACATGGCATCAAGATACACATCTTGTTGAACCTATCCACTACAACATACAAATAGTCATGACCCCCTTTTGACATTGGTAAACCCCCTACAAAATCCATGGAGATACTTTCCCATGGATGGGATGGAACAAGTAGTGGAGAGTATAGCCCCGATTTTCTATTAGTGGACTTACAAGTAGAACACATCACACACCCCTTTACATATTTAGTTACAATTTCTTTCATTTAAGGCCAGTAACAAAACCTCTGCAAATGAGCCATAGTTTTTCCTACCCCAAAATTCTCAGACACAAGAGAAGTGTGAGCTTCTTGTATTACATGGACTCGTTCACTTATAGGAATACATAGCTTTCCAAGATGGTAGAGTAGTTTTTCCTGCAGAAAATAGTTCTCTACCTGTGCACCATGGGTTAAATTCTCATATACTTCTTTAAAATATCCAGCAATGGTATATTGTTCCACATAGATATCATGAGATAAAGAAGTATTCTTCAAAATAATAGAAGCAACAATAGGAGGTCTAGAAAGCATATCAGCTACCTTATTACTTGTACCCTTTTTGTACTTGATTACCAAATGAAATTGTTGTAGAAAAACCATCCATCTGTAGTGTCGAGATTGTTGTAGTTTGGTTTGTGATTGGATATACTGTAAGGGTTGGTGATCTATATGTATGATTGTTTCCTTCCCTAAAAAGTAGTGCTTCCATTTCTTAACGCTTTGAACTAATGCATACAACTCTTTATCATATGTAGGATAGTTAACAACAACTTGGTTAAAAGTTTCAGAGTGGTAACAGATAGGCTTACGATATTGCATCAATACTGCACCCATTGTGTATCCGTTGGCATTTGTCTTGATCTCAAATGGTTGTTGAAGATTCGGTAGTGCTAATACTGGTGCGGCATTGATCTTTTCCTTCAAAGTGTCAAAAGTTTTTTGTTGATTTCCTTCCCACTGAAAAGTGTTCTTCACACTGGTTAAGGCAGGCAAATGAGCTGCTATAAAGGAGAAGTTTGAAATGAACCTCCTCCAATACTTGAATGCACCTAAAAATCTTCAAATCTCGGTTACACTTTTTGGCTCAGTCCAATTTACAATTACATCAATCTTGGAAGGATCAATTTGTAATTGTCCTCCTCCTACAATATGACCTAAGTATACAAGTGTAGTCTTGCCAAATTTACATTTAGACAATTTTACATACAACGTTTCCCTTTGCAAAGTATTCAATACTTTCTTTACATGCCTCACATGTTCATCCCAAGTCTCGCTAAAAATAACAATGTCATCTAAATATACAATCACAAAATCATCTAGGAAAGGCCTGAATACATCATTCATCACACACATGAAGGTTGTCGAAGAATTACAAAGCCCAAACGACATCACTGACCACTCAAAACATCCTTGTTTGGTTTTAAAGGAAGTCTTCCATGCATCCTGTTCTGCAACCCTGATCTGATGGTATCCACTGCACAAATCCAACTTAGTGAAATAAACATCATTCTTTAACTGATCAAGTAAATCATCTATACGAGGAAGAGGGTATCGATTTTTCACCGTGATTTTATTTAAGTCCTGGTAATGACACACATTTTCCATGTGCCATCTTTCTTTGGCACCATCATGATCAGAAAACCACAAGGAGATGAACTGGGTCTGATGACCCCTTGATCCAATAATCTTAATACCTGCTTATTGATCTCTGTCATATCCACAATTGACATCATGTACATGCCCACATTAGGAAGAGGAGAATCCTACTGAAGATGTATCTCATGTTGGATTTCCCTCTTAGGAGGTAATCCATTTAGTTCCTGGAAAATATTATCATACCTAGAAATCATATTAATTAATTCTTTCTTATGAGAAGGATCACATCCTTGGAAAGCATCGGATGTTCCGACATCTTTCTCTCTTATGAACATAAGTACATATCTCTTATTAGTGTTTATAAGTCTCTTCATTTGTTTTGCACTAACAAGTGTTGTGTTTACCCTCATGTTGTGAGCTCTAACAATATATTCTACTCCCCCTTTAGTAAGGTGGTATTTGTTCTCATGACGAAAGAAGACTTATTTTCTATCATAAAGATAAGGACTTCCCAACACTATGCCACATATATCAAGTGATACAACATCCAAATCCACTTCATCAATCAACTTTGAAGCAATAGAAAATTTGACCCTACATTGTTTGGTGACATTAAGTTTTGCTTTATCACATACCCAACCAAGAGGATAAGGCTTTGGATGTGGTTTCGTTTCAAGACCCTTCTTTTTGACATGTGCTTAAGATATCAAATTTACTTGGGAACCCAGATCAAATAATTTAGTTCTGCCAAGAAGTCTTCAAAGATCATTAAGTCATCAAAGTCTCGTTGTTCTAGAAATGCGAACACAAATTTTGATTTCTTAATGAGAACATTGTCCTCTAAACTAATTGGTTCTATGATTCTTGTTGTTCTTATTGGCAACACAAGGAAGTTGTATCTGCAATGTGAATTCTTTTGTTTTTTACAGCTTCTTGCATGGTAATTTATATGAACCTTGGCAAGTTCTGGATCCAAATGGTTTGTGTTGCATGTTATGTATTTGTCCATAAACTGCTCGATTTGTGAGTTGCTATCATTTCCATAGACCGGTGCACCCTCTATCCATAATAGTGTGTGGTCATGCTCGCTCCCTTTATTTTATAACTCAGTGACAAAATAGTAGTCCGATATTTTTCTGAAGAACGTTTCATCATGACATATCAATTGCCTCAAAGCATTTATTTTATGTCTATATTAACGAGTACATGTCATTGGGTCTTTTCTTATGAGGTATTCAATGTCATCATTTTCCATTGTATCAGTTTGTTTTTTCCTTTTCATGTTCATATACAATGCAAACACTGTAGTCACCAACGGATCCCAGTGATGCTCCGCACTTGTAAATGTCATGAAAAAAGTTGGGGGTCCCAATTTTCGGATCATTGCAAATATATTTTTCTTGTTTTGTTGCAAGTAGTCAGGAGAGATGCAAATGTTTTTTAAATCTATGTATCCAATATCAGATTTTAGGATTTTTTCTAGGTTTGCTTTGTACTTGACATCTCTGGCCAATAACTTTCTTCCTTGTAGCTGGCCTTTTCTTATTCACACCCACATGCAAGAGAGAACTTTCTTAATTATTATGTGCATTGTTTTGAAAAAAAAAATTATTATGTGACAGGAGAAGTCACTGCTTGAATGTAGCAGTTCCCATCAAACTATTTTTTGGTAGTTGAATCGTTCCATGATGTCATTGGCACGTGGATATCCATAGAATAGTGTTGGGAAGTTCATTTCCTCAACAAATTTGTCCTTGAATATTCCAAGTGGATGTTGCCCTTCAACAAGTGCAATTTCGACAATCTTGTCTTGCAAGTCATGAATGCATTGTGAGTTAGTGAATCCATGTATCAATGTTTCAGCGGGTCTTTCATTATCTAATTCATGGCTTGTATCAAATTCGCTAGTAATGTCAAAATTATGTGAAGAGTTTTCATTTCCTTGTTCAAGATCATGGTTCCAGTTATCATTTATACAAATGTTGTGTGCTTTGTACAGGGCCCTGGAACATAATTCTTTTAATTATTTCATGGCAATGTGCACATGCACTCTACTTGCCTAGTATGCATTCTTGTATTGCAAACGTCTTTTGAGAGCTACAACAATTGTCATTGTCTCGCTCATGAATTGTGGCAGAACTTTTTTCACAACACCTAGTTGGATAGGCACATTAATATTGATCTTGTTAAGCCCACTTGTGGTCGTTTATAGTTGTAATGTCCCTTTCCAAATATGAGCTCCAGAGAGGAGGCTTAATGGTCTAAACTGCCCCGTTAGACTATAGCTAGGGCCAAAAGGGGTAAACAGGGTTACTAGAGGTCACTCCAGTCACAGGTGTTATATTCGGAAAGTGGCATTGAGCTAAAAAGGGTTAAAAGCACTTTTAAGTCATTATGAGCTAAAAATAGAAGTCAACAGTGAATTAGGGTTTCAACAGTGATTTAGGGTTTTGGAAGTTAACAGTGAAT
>JASDQU010714872.1:15084-27135 GCA_032191745.1 Picea mariana
CTAAAGCCACATTCATTCGTAAGACGGGGGCTCTATTCGTAGAGGGTGGGTTGGGTCAGATAGATGAATCTTCTTTTCATCTCCAGTTCGACCGCCTTGCCTACTCAATATCGATCATAGAGTTTGAAGTGGTGATATCCGGCCCGCCCTTAAGTAAATGAATGGGGGTGGGTATAAATGACAGCTTAAACTAGGCTTCTTTCATGAAGTTTTACCTTTCAATGATGACTTGATCAGGTAGGTAGGTAGGTAGGTAGGCTAATAACCGATAGCTGCTTAGTCTCATCAATCTCTTCGTACTTCTTTCTTGATTGATTGAGTGTTCAACCCTTCCCTTACGCAAAGGAAAGGTATAACCTTGAATGAATAATAAAGGGTGGTGGGTTGATTTAGGCTCCTTCCCTTCCATTGCATAGCTTTTCCCCGAGGTCCTGAGTGGCAGAAGGTACTACGAGCCCTCTGTCCCACGTATATAACCTTAGTGGTTCACTGGTTCCACCAGAAACTCTCATTTACCGAAGCACAGTGCGCTTCAGGTTATCCAATTCCCAAACTTATCTTAATTTTGTATGTATAAGATAGGGTATGGGATAAACCGATCCACAAGGTTATACCCCTCGACTATAAGTGGGAAGGTATAACCGATAGGTTTCACCTCAAAGTGCCTAGTCCTAGATCAGGGTTTCTTATTTCTGATTAAGGGCCCTTTCCTTTGCATATAGGGAAGGGGAAGGGAGCGTTATTTGAATGGATAAATGAAAGACTCCTATCTTCATTCAAAGGAAGTGCTTAGCTCAGATCGGGATAACCTTAGCGAAGCTGCCAGCGGCAGGCCCCCCGTCCGAAAGGGTACATGCGCTAGCGATCAACGCATGTACGTACAGGGGAGTTGTTGCCTTCCCGCTCGGAGCCAGGCTCGCCCCTCATGTTCATGATATCTACATTCAACTGTGCTCCGGAGACACAGTCGAATCACGCCCAGTGTGATCCTTTCGCGACATGCTCTAGTCCCCCACCCAAATGAATGGACCAAAAATAAATGAAAGGTTATCGTAGCGAAGGGAAGGTTATCCCAACCCGAGTTCAAATTATAAGGGTTGACCAGAACCTTACCTGAGATAGATAAGGAAGGGATAACCTTATATATCTCTTTTAGGGGAAGAAATATGATTAATCCCTTAGAGCTCAGGTAAGTTCTTCCATCAGGTCTTCTAGCAGGCGAAGATGTCGTGTCCATCCTACCGCATATGCAACGTCCCCCTATCTATCCATATGAAAGGGTAATTCACTCGGTGACTTTCGCGGTCACCCTCACTAAACCAAGTTGGATCTGAACTACGATTCATATTCATTCTGACTGAAATTGGATTGACTTTTCGTGTCGTATTTTACCCTTTCTTCTTTCTCCCTGGCCAGATATAGGTTCTCGGAGGTTTTCATTTTCGTGCAAAGGCAAACTCTTGAGATTTATAACCAACCTTTCCTTCAGTGATCTTGCAATGAGAAGGAGTTTTTCCATTATAAATTTGTACAAAGAAATCAACAGATTCTGGAAAAATGGGATATCTACGTGACCGAATTTTCTTGCTAGAAAGATTCTCCCTCTTGCTCCTCATTTTCGACTAGAAATCATCGATGAAACTGCCCTTCCATATAGATCATTGTGGCGCAAACTGATTTTTGCGTCTCCCCACTAATGTTCAAAATCCATCTTTGGTGGGATTTTCCCAAGGTGACACCAAAGGTCTACCTCCTTTTGTGCATCCTTCACCTCCTCCATGGGGATGATCCACTGGATTCATAGCCACACCCCGAACAATGGGGCATCTGCCTAACCACTGGATTTTTCCTACCCAGCTTCTCTTCTGTGCACCATGGTTGGGATTGGAAACTATACCAATAGTGGCTCGGCATCGGGGATCTATGAGTTTTTCAACACCCGGAGGTAACCGCACAAGACATTGTGGTGCATTCCTAGGTTTCTTCATTATTTTAGCGAAGGTTACTATGGCTCGAGTCAGCTTTGCCCCTTGACCTTGATTACATTCAATATTATGCACCCATGTTCCTATACGTATATTGGCGGATAGTATGCAATTTCCTACTTGATAATGTGGATCGAGTATGTCGTATCTATAAGCCTGGGGGCGCAGCCAAGAAGCAACCCGTTGACTGCTACTATTACTATTCTTATTCTCTAAGGGGGGCCCTTCCATCCAGCCTTCATTCGTTGTGCGAACAAGGAAAGGTAAGGTATGGGCTATCAAATTATGGGATTGGTGGTAGCCGCCTAAGTTGAATGAGGTCAAAGGTTTGGACCAATCACAATTCGTCACCATCTTGCCTGCTTCCGATGGATGACGAGTTGATATATAAGTGTTGACCTAAGCCACCGCACCATAACTGTGTGTGTTGGGGCTCGGCTCCTGGACCGTATGTGGGCTGCCTCATACGACTCTTCCTAAGACCCAATTTGTGTATGTAGGTTCATAATTTGTTACAACAACTATGATCTATAGTGACAGAATGGAGGTGATCCCAGAATGCATTATATATCTACGTTTCTTACCTAAGCATAGCGTAAGTGATACCCTTCCCTTGGGTGGGATAACCTGACCTCCCTTCGTGGGGCAAGGGTGAGGGGACAAACTACTTGCTTGACCAAAGAGAAAGAAAGGAAATAAGGAGGGACCACTTTCAAGGCCCTCGCCCTCGGAGGGTGAGTGTTCGTTTCTCACCCTTTCTTTCTTTATTCCCCTAAAATCGCTAGCTAAAAGGTCAGGTTATCCCTCAATTTACTTATTTGGTGGGGGTCCGGTCAATAGTTCTCTTACTCACCCTTTCCCCCCCTCATCAATAAGTAACTTGGACAAGCGAATACGTTCCTCTCCCCTATGGTCGAGCGTTAAAACCCTATATTTCTTCCCCTCAAAGAGCACTTCTAAAGCCCTCTTTATTCTTCTTCAAATGGGTCCGACCTTAAACAAGACACTGAATTCTCCTTCCCTTAACAGGCAAGTGGCCTTATGACACCTTCTCCATGTTCCAGTAACTCATTATATATGTAATAACGCTTTAGGAAAGACAGACACACCTCCATAGATGTTGATTACCATACTTTTATTTCTTCCCCTCAAAGAGCTAGATGAGAGGGTTGGTTGAGAGAGGTTATCCCAACCAAGGCGGAGGACCTTCGACAATGCTGCTATTATATATGTAATTATGCTTTCATGAATTATATATGTAATTATGCTATTTCGAGAGATCGATTTTGTTCATTTCGACCATTTCTTCCAGTAATTAATTATATATGTAATAACGCTTGAGCAAAGACACACACAATTGTTACATTGGTTTGACAAAACCTTCCCTTTCATTCTGGTTGCTTAAGCTCTTGACTAGTGCTTTGGTTGAATGGCCTGATGTTTGTGATTGGCTATTCTTTGTAAATAGAAACACAAGATGGGGTTCCGAGATGATGGATTCCTCATTGGGTTGATGAAAGGTGATGGGATGTGCCTTTCAAATAGAATCTGTAATAGATACGGGTAATAGATACGGGTAATAGATACGATTAGGATGGCTCATGTCCTTACCGGGTATAACTAACACATGGTAAGGTTTAATGAGGAATAAGGGTTCATGCCGGGAGGTAGTTTGTTGAGCGTAGCGAGTGGCTCGTGCTTTGTTTGATGAGTCAGTTTCTCTTTCTATGGGATTGCCTCCTGGGGCTTAAGAAAAGGTTGGAAAGGCATAGGTAGTAGTTTCATCAGTGCTTTTACAGGTGGCAATAGAAAGTAATAAAGGCCAAGACCTGTAATTGGTAGAAATCACTAGCATACCTCATGAATCATTAGTATATAAAACATAAGAAAATTTATAGACCTCCATTGATTGTCAATATTTAAATCCATCGACGATAAGTGGTAGCTCCTTCTGATGGTGGGAGGACACCTTTGACCCGCGCCTGCAGATTCAATATGTTACACATGCAGATTCGATATCTCCATGATGAACACTTGACCAATTGGACTTACTTTCAGTGATGAATTTCATCACTCGAACAAAGTTACTTTATAAAGATTCATTTTATGGATTTTATGTATTTCTCTCTTGGTTATGGTGCACATTAATTTATCAAAGGGATTGTTCTTATATAATGCTAATATTTATTGGGCTCACTATCTTTAGGATGCAGCCTATATAAGTGCGCATAAGGAATTCCCCAACAGCTGAACGATGAATTCTTGGAAAGCAGCATGATTAACACTTTAACGATCTGACTTACCTTCGCTGCAACTGAATTTTATCCATTGCATTTTGTTGAATTTTTTATCACATCTTCCAACTTATTGAATTTCACTTTGCTATCTTTATGGTTTCTCAGCTTTCATTATTATGGAAAAATGGAACTCTAGTTAGATTATTTGGTTCTTAATGGAGGTTCTCCACTGAACTATTGCTTTTCATCCTTATTTCTTTATAATTTGTTGGTGCTTGCATACTTTTTGTTTGAAACCTTGGAATAATGTGAATTGATAATCTTCTTAATCTAGTTTTCGCTACTATGCAATTTTTGGCTTATTAAGTTACTTAACGCTTGGCCTTTGACACGACTTTGTTAATGGTTACAAATGGAATGTTGTAAAGGATGCAAAGGTCAAATCATTTGATCCAGAAGTAATTGAAGTGCCATAGCTCATATCTTTTCCACGTGCAAAGGCCTTCTACCAGTAGCCTGCAGGGGATGTCTACTTAGTCACTCATTAGGCCCTCATTGATGGGGTTTCAATGGCTTTAACTACAAGGTCTGCTGGATAGGATAAGTAACTGGGAGAATAGAAGCTTGAACAAGAAGGTATGCAGACTCGTATGCTTGCTTTGCTGCTTGTGAGATGATAGGGACATATTCTAATACCGCTGGATATAAAGATGGGAACACCTCGGCACGTGTGGATCGGGGAGCTCTTACCTTGTACTATTGATCAAGCCTCTCCCTCTTTGACCTTTTCAGGGTTGTAGGATTATTGACTAATGAAAGGTCAACCATAAGAGCATCAGATTTGGATAAACTTAATAAATTGCTTATTTAACAGATGCTACTTAAACTAGCCCTCCTCCTAGTTCAAATGCTTACATTGAATCACCTCTCTTTCAGTGGGTCCTATCTTTATGTCTTTCTCCAGTAGGTGGGAATTAAGTTGAATTGGAACAGAGTAGCTATTGGTCAATGTGGTGGATGTACTTGAAACAGGCTCTTAATAGTGGGTTCTTCCCTTTTCTTCATGTATATAGATCGCGAAGTGTTCATTCCTCCTGGCGTACTTTATACTTTTGGGCGTCCGAGTGAAATGAAGTGAGTATGTTTGTAGGAGTATGCTTTATTTTTATGACCTAATTGTTTCTTTGCATGGGCCTTCCTCTTACTCCTTACTTGTAAGTCACACCAGTGAAGCTCATGCCTTTCCCCTCTGCCCCTCCTCTTCGCGCAATGAATATTCCATGCATGATGGGCATCAAAGGAAAAGAGCCAGGATCAAGTCCCACTATTATGGTATTGATGGACATCATAACGACTCCAATAGCATGGATCACCAGGCTCTTAAGTCAAATATTTCCTGAACGGAGTACTTGAGCCGCCCTGCCATTCTCGTCGATCCCCGGGACGCGGAAGAGCGAAGCTTGGGGACCTTTGAAGCATGGTCTATCTATAGTAGCCTGGGTGAAACGTCCACCCTTCAGAAAACCTATACATCAAGAGGGACTCGACTTGTAAAAAAAATGAACAAACAAATAGGGAGTTCATGCCGTAAAAATGATGACTTATCAGATTTCCGCTATTATATTATCCCTTTTCTTGAGCGTAGAAAAAGGGGGTTGGGCGTGGGGAAAACAAGGTTCCTTCCTCGTTCCCCTTTCTTACAATGGGCTGCCTCATCAAAGGAATAGGAAAGAAAAAAGTGAGCGTCAGGGATGCTTACCTAACTGACCGGTAGAGGCTTCCTTACTGGTTTGTTCCCCCACTCTTTCTATACAGAATCTCACTTGGAAGTGAGAATTTTCCCCCTCCTTTCCCTGGAGTAGCAGGAATGACAAGATCCAGATAGCGAACGAAAGGATTTGCGACCAACAGACTTACATCCTAGTGGAGTTCTCAAAGGACACAGAAGGGTTGACGATAGGCAGACCTCAACCTATCTAAATATCACTCCCTTGCTAAATATTTATTAGGATGTTGGGGGGGGATATGGTTGGGCCAATGCAGCAGGTGCTACTCGGGTAAATCCGTAAAGATAAGATTTTCGGTTCACTCTGAGCAAAGAGGGATAGCCGCCCCTATCTATGCAATATGAAATATATATAAAGAATCTTCGGGCTCCGTAATTCACCAGAGGTGCTCGACGGGAAGAGGAAGAAAAGAGTATCACTCATCCTGCTCCAGTAGTGTGTAATAATAATTATATACGAAAATTCATTGCATATCATGGTGGATCATTGCATCGTATTAGATAAGGTGGGAAATCTCTCTTTGCCAGGTTGTTTCGGAGGAGGGGAAGTCAATCGATCCTCTTAGGAAGCACTACTTCCTCATTCTGTCCCACCTGTAAGTAGATCAATATCCGGACGAACTTGTACAATCGATGCCACAGAGATCTCTCATCAAAGAAATAAATAGGTAAACGACCAGCGATATATCTGGAGGAGTTAAACTATTGTGGGAAGCAGAGATGAAAAAATGATTGTGGAGGTTTTAACATACCAGGACAAATGAATCACAATTACGAGTACTTACTTGGGAGGGAGCACATTGATGGAATAAACAAAAAACAGTTTACATTATCTGGTCATCCTGGTAATGTGATCATAGGAAAATTAGTTTATGTTATACTAAATAGAAGTATGGGAAGCATTTGGAACTGGGAAAGATAAATATAGAGAAGAAGGAATGGGTTTCACAAGGGTCTCTCGTCCTTCGTTCCCCGTAGCAGGGGCACCTTATAACTTATGAAAGGAAAGATGAAGTGGGAGCTACTGGAGACGTAGTAACACATGTTGAAGATGCCTCCATTGATTGTGTATGAACAGGATACCCAACCAAAGGAGGAGTTAGAGAGGGATCTTCTACCAATGACGCGTAAACCGTGACTAGAACCAATCAATATCCGAATGGATCTTCTCTCGGAATAGTTTTCGATGCATTATATATCTTATTATATGGATGAAAAATATGACATTATGTTGCTTGTCCAATGGCCATCCCCGGAGCCAACTTCGAATCTTCCTTTGAAGGCTTTGGCCATTGTTTCTCCCTAACCAAGACATGATCAACTGCATGCATAAATCACTTGGTGAGCGCCGCCTCTGAAATGGCACAATAAATGAAATAGCGAGACTTCCCCGATAGGGGAAGGAAGGTATAACATCATTTTGGTATTCTCCATAACTATTAACCTCTTCACCACCTAGAATATTCAGAAGTCAATATCAACAACAACCAGCTACAAAAAGACCCCAAGAAGAAGAAGGATTCAGAAGAGCGACACCATTTAGAAGATCTTCTACTCCCAGGTATCAAAATATTTTTCTTGGGTCATGTTAGTCATGTTATCATTTTTGGCACAAAGATGTAAATTGTAGAGCCAATACCAAGAATAGAAGCAATGGTGAGGGACATACAAGAAATAGTTATTAAGGAAGATCTCATGAAGCACATAGTAGAACATACAACAAATTTAGATCATTAAGTGATGAGGTAGAATATTACGACTGTGAAAAGTTTGGACATATAGCTAGAGATTGCAGACTCATTGTTCCTCTAAGGGAAAAAAAGAAGAATATCAACAGTCATAAGAAGGAACTGCAAAGGATATGGATAAGAAAGCAGGATCAATTCAACAATGAAGAATGCAATCTTGCTTTGCAAGTTTCAACATAAGAAACATGTAATATTCCATTTATAAAATAGTATGCAGAACATAAATAATTAGCTAGAAATGGTAAATAAAAAATTATATAACCATAATAACACCACAATAATAACAAAATAATACCAGAATAACACTAGAAAGAGCACTTTGATTACTGAGATCAATGTTCACTTGCCTCTTCGAGGGGGAAACCTCCAACAAATCATAGCTCGATTGCAATTATATCCAATAAAATAATTCTCATACCCTTGGCTCCTATTTAAACTAAATATTTCTATCAAAAGAATAATATAGAGGAAGATCCTTCTAGAAGCAAAAGCTTCTATTAGGTCTTCTTACATTTGATTTATTCTTCCTTATTTCTAGACCTTATTAATATTGAACTTTATTACATGGAAATATATTATTCTACCTACGTGAGGGGTTAGGTCCCTAACACATCCTCCCCGTTAAAAATAACCTTGTCTTCAAGGCTTGAGATGAGGAAATTGTAGCAAAATGATAGCTGGTTCCCAAGTGGCATCTGTTGGATTTGTATCTTTCCATTGGACTAACACTTCCTTGATGGTTCATTGACATAGACAACACTCATGATGGTTCAAAATGTCTTGTGGTTGTAGCCAAATGGAGCCTTCTTTGTCCAACTCGGGAGGGTTGTTTTGTGTTTGGCACTTAGTTCCAATCACGTTCTTTAAGCAGGAAACATGAAAAATAGGATGGAGCTTAGAATGACTGGGAAAAGATGACTGATAGGCCACCTGTCCCACACACTTGAGAATGGTATAAGGACCATAAGTTTCTAACAATGGTCAACCTTGAGGGGATTTTGCTTGTAAGGTTGTAGTCGAAGAAACACCTAATATCCTTCTACAAATTGACGTTCAGAGTGACCTTGCTCTGCTTGTTTCTTCATGCGATTATGGGCTATGACCAAATTCTCTTTGACGGTATAGAGAATAGCCTCTCGAACTGTAAGCATTTGGTCAACCGCCTGGACCTTCGAGACACCTGGAAAGTATGAGAGAATTGAAGGTGGATTTTTTTTCCATATACCACTTCTAAAGGAGTCATGCAGGTAGCTATATGGTAAGAAGTGTTGTACAACCATTCAACTAGTGGTAACCATTGAGCCCAATGATTTTTCCTTTCCTATGCAAAACACCTCAAATATGTTTCCAAACACTTGTTGATAACTTCAGTTTGACCATCATTCTGGGGATGATAACTTGTGCTGAGATGTAATTGGGTGCCTTGTAGATTGAACAATTCTTTCAAAAAATTGTTGGTAAAAGTTGGGTCACGATAGAAAAAAATAGAATGAGGCATGTTGTTGGCACAGGGGTAGACCCATGGTTCAACGCTTTGACAACGCACCAAAAAAACCCTAACTAACGACCCTTTCGGCAACACTTGTGAAGTAGGCGAAGCCTCACCCGAGGTAGAGGCAGGGGGGTTAAAAGACTCAGGTGTCTGTAACCAATCTAGGACACAGATCCGTCATTACAAGACTTCGAAGAGTACTTAGGAACAACATTCATTAATATATTAGTCTTATTCACTTCGCAGATAAACCCTAAGTACATTTCGATGTAGTAATAATAAATATTAAGCACTCTAACCATCTAGCACATATCATTGAATTAGATCTAGAATTCACCAATAAATAACTAAGCATCCATAGAACTATCTAACATTAATAAAATTCAATTCACTGAGTAGATTCAAATCATAAACATCACAACACAAAGAAACTCATTAACACGAGATTTACGTGGTTCACCCCAGTGTGAGGCTACATCCAACAACTGCTTCTTCTTCTATTATTTTTCTCCAATCTCTTACATTCATCTGCTCCTGTGCACTAAGCCACATAGCCAAGCTTCGCACTGGACAGGTGATCTGCGCACTAAGCACCAAATCCACCTTCTTAAAATCAGATCAAGGCATAGGGCCAACTCGCACAGAGCATACATATACAATATGTTTCACGAAGAAACTCAGAGCCACTTGCACTTAGCTACCTACACATCACTTGTCTCTTGCACTTAGTGTTATCACTGAAATTTTGTCCGCACATGGCGACAAGAACTCAGCATTGTCAAAACAGTAATGAAGTCATTCATGGCACTGAATTAATTTCACAGCATTCCAAAAAGGTCAAAAACTATACAAAGTAGTGAAAAATTGAAGAGCGCTTTACAGAAGTTGGGCGCGCGCGCACATGTGCGGAACAGAAACGTACCATGCACGCATACACGCACAATGCACGACTGTTAGAGCAAAAAGCCGCGCACCTGCTAAATGACGCATTTATTGAAGTGGTAGGCCTCCCAACCACTTATGGATCAGCTCCCAAGTCGATTTGACCCTCAAATCTGAGATGAATCCGCATGGTAGGCTGGTCAAAGACCTAATAAAGCCCTAAAGAGCCTCTTTTCACACTACAAAGGAGTTACATAATCACCCAATGCAATGCTATAAAAATCCATGAAGAAACCTCATTTTCTCAAGGAATTTCATGTAATGTTATGCTGCCTATATTATTTTAAGGACTCAATCCTTGACAAGATCACATTGTCACCATTTCATTGAGCAATCCACCTCTCCATTGAGTGGATTTGCAAGGAGTTCTTTCACCACCATTTCCGTTTTTCTTGTTGTAAGGAGAGCAAGTTTGTGAGGGTCCAAGAGCCTTCCTTTGGAGGAAGAAGGGACTCATAGTCCCCTTTCTTCATTGTGCTTTGATTTCATCAATAGATCAGCCTAAAAAAATTGGTGACATTGGTCTTTTTGTCCTTGTTATATTTATATTTCCATGCTTATAATTTTAGTTTGTATTAGTTTAATTCTTGCTTATAGTTTTGTTTTTCTTTCTCTAACTCTTTCCTCTATAGTTGTCATGCTCAGCAAGACCCAACTGGGCATGTAAGCACCTCTTATTTTCTCACCAAGGTGACGAAAAGGGTGCAAACAGATTGGCGACCATACTGGGGACTAGG
The DNA here is from genome assembly GCA_032191745.1 of Picea mariana. Lineage (NCBI taxonomy): Eukaryota > Viridiplantae > Streptophyta > Pinopsida > Pinales > Pinaceae > Picea > Picea mariana. The sequence goes on from JASDQU010714872.1 coordinate 26,012, forward strand.
TATCAATTCCTTCCTCATTTGGATTTATTTTTCTCTTCTTTTAGTTTCATTAACTTGTAGGTGCACAAACCGGCCTCTGTCGACCTGCTAACGAGTCAATTCAAGGGAGAATTGAGAGAAATCCATCCAGATTTTTCTTTCTCGACCGTTTGTCACAGGTGCGCAGGTATTTCACCCCACAAACGCACATCGGGCGCGCATGCGCTTAATCAACAACATTTCTCTACGCGCATGCGCTTTATGTCCCAACTCGGTTCACGCGCCTGGGCTCTATGCGCCTCTGTCTGCACTAGAGGCCGCGCATTTGAGTAAAATTTCACATTGTAAGTTGTTGGGATGTGGGGAAGGTCTTTTTCCTTCTTAAGAATGATGTTATGCATGCTCTAAATACTGCACCACACTTAGTCCCCTCATCATATAAAGGGGTTAGTCTAACATACATAGGCACTTAGGAGGATAAAATTCAATTTCCCTTATTTGCTTTTCGCCACATGGATGGCTTGTTTTGACTAATGATCTAAGTTGGACATCAATTTTAATCACATCTAAGCTTACATTTGGACTAGAAACTGAATCACAATCGCTTAGTATGCTCTTCTCTCATGCCTTCAAGTGACCTTGAGAATCAAAAAAAGGTTGGGAAACAATTTCATCTCCCTTAACAAAGTTTAAAACCTTTAGGTAGAGGACAAAGGCCCTTCGTGGGACCCCTCTTAATTTCATTTTTTAACACATCTTAATTTTGTAACAGGCCTATACATGCCGACATGTCACAAAGCTAGGATAGTGTTTGGAATTTTGCTTTCTTAGATCAAAACACTAGGAGAGTTTAAAGGTTTGTAACGGGCCCATACATGCCCACATGTTCAATCTAGGATAGTTTCATGCTTTTTCTAGATTACATCACCATAGGGAGTTTAAAGGATAGTAACGGACCCACATGTCCACATGCTAGATTCCTAGGGCTTTTGAATTACGCAAGGTTGTACCGAAGACATCTAGCTAATTAGGTAACCACACTCTTGTAAGGACCAAGCGAAGTCCACATGCAGCAAGGTGACATCTAATTCACTAAAATTGGCACACTTTCACTCACACACAAAAGTCACTTTTCACTCACATAG
>JASDQU010714874.1:8106-19852 GCA_032191745.1 Picea mariana
AAGGTTTCTTGGCTGACCCCTTCTGTACTTGTAGAGGCTTGAGTTAAATTTTACCCATGTTGAAAAGGGTTAGTCAACAGTACCTGTTGTTGTTGTGTGACAAACTTTTGGGCCTCTGCAAGTCGAGGACAAAGATGGGTTGGGTGGTATTCCGCACATAAGTTGCATGGATACCTCACCTTCCATTTTTCTGTGTTGTCCCCACCAGCATTATCAGTCGGTTTTTTAACCCCCTTACCCTTCTTTCATTGTTTTTCTTCCCTTCAGGCTGCTGGGTGGCCTTTGGGTTAGTCAACTGCACGATGTGTACTTTTGACATTTGGGTAGGGGGAGTAACCAAAGTAGTAGTTTGGCTGGACACTGTGTATTGTATGAATAACTGTTGCCACTGTTTTGTCAATTGCTCAACGGGCTTGGTTTGTGCTAAACCAACAATACCATTGGCATGTGGTCTAGCTCTCTATCTAGTTTTATCCAGTATCGAACATGGCACATCTGGCAAGATGTTGTATAATAAACCAGACTAAGAATAGATGAGCTCAAACTGTTGATCCCTCATGATGGCATCTTCTTCAGAGAAAAATCTGGAAGTCACGACGTCTTTGGATAATTGTGGGACCAAAGACTTAAGGAACCACTCAAGCAGGAATGCTTGTGGGACTGGTACTTTGATTAGACTCTTCCGACATCTCCAATCTTGGATATGATCAGAGATATGGTCCGCTGTTGTCTGTTTGAAATTGGCGAGCAGCTCTGTACCAGCGTCGTATCTCATAGGTAACTGGAAATGGTTAACGAAGTCCATCTGCAGTTTGTCAAAAGAAAAGTATCTTGAGCGATCGAGATCGATGTACCATTTCACGACACTCTTGATAAGAGTACATTGAAACAATCGCAACTGTACGGAGTCATATTTCAATGAGTTAGATGAACACCAAAGATGGAAGGTAGTCACATGATCACCTAGATCTTCATTAGGATTGGTGTCAAACTTTGGAATGTCCGAAGGCAACTTCGTCAGCATAGGAGGCCAACGTGGATCGTGACAAATAGGATCATTTAACAACCTTGTCAAATCTGGCAAGTGTAAAGTTTTTGCCAGGAATGGTAGTTTGGGTTGCTGCTGATAACCTGGGAAAAAGGGTCCTGGAGTTTGACTGGCACCAGGTTGCCAGGAAAAGTTTGGCTGCTGGCGCGGATTCTGGTAGAAACCATGGCCCTGACCAGCATAAGGATTTTTGCATCTATGGACATCATTGGTTGATTTCCCATAAAGGACATAGAGTGTTGGGCATGCATCGTGTTTGAAGGACTTTGGTAAGGATTACCCCATGCCGATCCTGATGGGAGAGGCATAGTAGTTTGTCCAGGGTTCCATTGACTGTGGAAAGAATTACAACAGAACGACACTCCAGAGGAGGGAACGGATCCTTGTCCTGAGTTCCAAGGTCCTGCTATATGTGCCCCCTGCGCAGGAGTAGATTGTCCAAAAATGGGATTTCCCCCATACAGGAAAGAGGTTGATGAGAAAGTGTTGTTACCAAACGTCCCATTCCAAGAAAGGAGTGTCGAACCTACTGGCATACTGTGCGTAGGTGTTCCTTGACTCCCTACTCCAAATAAACTAGTGTGTGTCCTCCTGCGTAAGGAAAATCATTAAAAGGGACAGGAGTGCCCCCAAGTTGACCTTGTAGAGAAGCGTTAGAGCTCCCCGCCCCGAGACCCAAAGTCTGTAAAGTGGAGTAGGTTAGTGCAGGACTTGTACCCAAACTAGGCATACCATATGAGAATAGAGGGCCTGTCGTACTAGGTGCGAAAGGGGTTGTGGCCGCCACCATAGACGGGTTCGGTCCACTGTGGGACGCACTTGTGGAAGAGACCATGGTGGCTCAGACCGACGACAGTAAGTTAGGAGATGACTCTCCTGTGGTAGCAACTGTGGTGGGAATGGAAGAATTTCTAGAAGAAGTAATAGCGTTTGTTTCCATAGCTCTGTGAGGCACTGTCTGGCGTTCGTGAAATTGGATTGGAACAATAAATGGTGCCAAGATATCAGTGGTTGGGGTTTCAACCGAACCAAGAGTGGCGGTTGATTCTTCCAGGAGTTGTTCAGTCACAAAGGATTATAACCCGGTCGCTTCAAAAGACCCTTGTTGGTCTAGCTTCCGCCTTAATGGTGGTGGGGGTGGCTCCAGTGTAATCGACGGTAGGCCAGGAAGCCTTTGTGACCGGCGGAGCTCGGAATCCTCCACTATGTGAGAAGATCCCAGACATGCTAAGGTATTCTAAACGTTCAAAAGTAACACACAATAAAAAAAATCCCCTAAGAGATAAGACAAGCAATCACTAAACTATTTGGAAGAATAGTTACAACAACCAACACTAGAGCAATTTACCAATGCAAGTGCAACTCAAACACGAAAGAACCCTCTGGGTATACTTTGCAAAGCATGGCCTGATGTCTGTCCTAGGTACCACGGAATACCCCCGCAGTCACCTGTGTATGTCTCTAAAAAGATTGGCAACTAGGTTTCCAGCACGTAAACAGTCACCAGGCGGATACAGTCGAAAGTCGGGTAGACCACGATGAGTAGGGTATCAAGCCCGAAACCTGTCAAGGGTATCGAGAGAAAATGGTTTGGAAGACAACTGAGAACCTCGAGCAGATTCGAGACCCATGAAGCCCTGTGGCAAATGCAAACGACGGAATCCCAAAACAAGCCCTCTATATGAGTTCTCCACTATGATTGGTCCGGCTTTGGAGGGGTTATCTCCGCTACCTTTCCTCATGCAATCTCCTTTTTATCCCCTGTGTTAGAGGGGGGTCCTGGATAAATTCTACGAAACTAGAATTAGACACTCCCTATCTCAGACTCTAATGTTTGGTTTTAAATGACCTTGAAGAGTTTCCTCTCCAACCTAATTCAAGGCCCTAGTCCTGAACTAGTTTGTGAACCCTACAAACATAAAAGTCTAATATATTTGAAGATTATCATTGCTTTTATGGATTTTTCTTACGTCAAGGGGTATGAGGGTGAAACTGATGATGTGTAAAGTCGAAAGAAAAAATGAATGAAAAAAGATGGAAACAAAAGACTTTTACTAAATGCAAAATTTCAACAACTTTTCACAAAGAAAGATTTATTTTTCTTTTCAAATTTTCTAAGATTTTATACTGCAAACTTAAAGGAATTTCGTTCGAATACGAGCTACTTATGCTCTAAATGCACTTCAAAAACTTACGAAATAAAAGACTTCTCCCTAGCTAATGATGCAGAAACACACTCTTCAACCAAAGAAGAAAATGAAAAGAGATTTTTTTTTTTATCTACGTGCTAGTAAAGCAACAAAGGGAAAATATCAACAAGCACAAAACCAAGAAAAACAACTTCTAGCTTAAAGTGAAGATCGCAAAGAATCAGAGTAAAGAATCACACAATGGCAATAAAAAACAAAAAACAAAGACTCTCGTGCTTGTCTAAAAACCATAAAAAATAAATAAATAAATAAATAAAATAAAAAAAAAATATTTTCTGTCAACTATTAACTGAGAAAAAGCAGGCTAAGGGTAAGATGACCTAACCCATTCATTGTTCAAACCTAGACTCAAACACCTAAGAGGAATACTTCTTATCAAAGGAGGGTATGACTGCCCCACCCTGAACAAAAAGTAGCCTGTCCAAGCATGCGACTGTCACTAAAATAGCACGCATGCAAATGCGTGTTGAGCAGAGACAGAAAGCGTGTACACGTGGGCTGACTTTGTACAGGTCGCATGTATATCTATATTCTAAGGGAAAAATGACAACAGGCAATCCAAACCAGGAAGAGACCTCTGGTATTGATAACCAGGGTCCCTTGAAGGATTGAATTCTCTTTCTAACAGAAAAGACAAATAATGCAAGGAATAATAAGGCAAAAAAAAGCAATATGAGATAGAACTATGAACCAACAAGACTCAGACATGATTCCAGAAAACCCCCTGAGAATGTGTAATTCTGACAGGGAAGAGGAGGACTGCCTCTAAGGTTCTTTGGACACCTACACGCTACTTCTATCTCTACAGCTAGTGTTCACATGTGGGCTGTTGGAGGATAGGGCACGGGTACACGCGTGTAGGCATTCTGTAGGTCGCGTGTACCTCTGTGTGTCTCGAAAACTACAGTCACGCGAAAGTCAGGGAAAGCTGGTATGGAAAACTACACTCCCTGCTAGCTCAGACCTTACAGAAAAATATAGGCAAAGAAAAAATAGAAAACCTAATCTTTAAACTACCCAAAAACTTAAATAAATCTAGGAACCCTAAAGAGTATTATCCCCAGTATGGTTGCCAATTTTGTTGCTGGGAAAAACAACCTACGGACTAGCAAACTAGGGTCAGACTTGCATGCAGATTTTGACCGAATAGAAACTACTCTTTTACCTACAACCCAAGATTTAAACCCCTTTTTTCATAGTAAATGCATGGAAAAGGACCACCAACCTTATTACCGACGTTCGATGTAGATCCTCTGTTTCTCTTCGATTACTTGCTTGCGTTGTTCCTTCCACAGATGACCTGCATTCAAGACAAATAACAACTATGCATACATGCTACTTCTATACTCAAGGGTTAGAAATCAAGCATAAATTAATCACACCATAGACAATTCATGCATTGGGACAAGAAAAGTATTCTTTTTATTACTGAAAGTGAATCAACTTACAACAAAGTTGAGACTGGCCACCACTCCTTGAACCTGATCCTGGGCTCCTCTTCTTCTGTCCTCCAACTACTTTGCATTAAATCTCCTTTGGCATGAGGAAAGGCTAAAGGGTTGGGACAATGGATTACATAAATGGGCATAGTTTCTTCGCTATATTTTTTCCTCCTCCAAATGGTACCCCTAGCCCTTCTTTTATAGGCTAGAAGGAGCTAGGGTTTTGGACAAACCCTCGGCCATGCATGGCCGGGAGTTTCAGTTAACTAACCCATAGATTTTTGTTCTGTCGGTAACTTTCCTTTTTTAGTGCTTTGTTAGGTACACGCGGGTTGTAGTGAGTCAGCCAATGTTTACACGCGTGCAGTAATGGGTTAGGGCACGTGGGCCTTGATACAAGAAGATTTTCAAAGAGTTGTTTAGCAGAGTTTTGGCAAAGAAGGGATATGAATTGGCCTGATGCTAGGTAAGCATGTGTGGTGCAATTTAGGGTTATAACACCAGGTTACTAGAAAATGATAACAACACTTAGAAAACTATTTTATTGGCCTAGCATGAAGGGCCAAACAACAGAATATTTGGCAAGGTGCCAAGATTGTCAGCAGGTTAAGGCTGAACACCAGCATCCAGCCAGCCTATTACAGCCATTGCCAATACCATAATGGAAATGGGAGACTATATCACTCGACTTCATAACAGGTTTGCCAAAAACTCAGAAATAAAATGACTTTATCATGGTGGTTATAGATTAACTCAGTAAGTCCGCACACTTTATTTCTGTAAAGTATACTTTTAAATCTATAAACATTGCTGAAATATTAATGAAAGAAATCTTTAGACTGCATAGTATTCCTAAAATGGTGATTTCAGATAGAGACGTAAAATTCACATCTACCTTTTGGAAAGAATTGTTTGCAGGGCTCAATACTAACTTAAATTTTAGTACAAGTTGTCATCCACAAACGGATGGACAGACTGAAAGGAAAAACTAGATCGTGGAGGATATGCTCCGCATGTATGTGAGAACAAAACCGAACAACTGGGAAGACTATCTACACTTAGTAGAATTTGCATATAACAATGGGTACCAAACTTTGGCTAAGTTAATCCCTTTCGAAATATTGTACTACAAAAAATGTACAACGCTAATGAATTGGGATAACACGGCTGACAGACTTACGGTCAGACTCGAAATGATCCAAGAAATGGAAACATGGTTAGAAAGGTGCAACAGAACTTGAAGGAAGCACATGACAAACAGAAGAGTTACGTAGACCAGAAAAGACGACACTTGGAATTTCAAGTAGGAGAGCATGTTTATTTGAAAGTCAAAGCCCGAAAAAGATCGTTGAAATTAAGGAATTGTGTGAAGTTGGAATCCAGGTTTTGTGGGCCCTTCTAGCTCGAATTGGACCCGTGGCATACCAACTTGCACTTCTAGCTAATCTAAGAATTCATAATGTATTTCATGTTTCATTGTTGAAAAAGTATATTCATGACCCTACTCATATGATTGATTGGAACTTTGTGCATGTGGAACCCTAAGGTGAATTCCAGGTGGAACGCCTGCGCATTCTGGACCGGAGAGAAATAGCACTTCGGAATAGAGTCTTCGCTCAGGTAAATGTGCAATGGAAGCACTTTAGTCCTGAGGAGGCCACTTGGGAATTGGAGGGAGACTTGAGGAAATCTCATCCAATCCTACTCCAAGAAAGGAACGAACACTAAGGATAGTTTTTTATTTAAGGGGGAGAGGATGTGACATCCCCAAAATAAATAAATTGGACACAATAATTAAGAATCTAAAAGTGATGGAAATTTATTTCCGTTTTTAGTAAATTCCGAAATTGGAAATTTTTATCCAATTATGCCAATTCCTAATTTCAAATTTTATGATTGTAATAAATGATTTGACTGTTGGGCAGAGTTCCGATTTGTCCCAACTAGCTACTTCACTATGACACTTGTATGAAAAAGGAAAGAAAAGAATGGTTTATATTGATTGCAGGAGGACAAATGGAGCAGCCATGTTGAATTTAGCTGACCATGACTCCATGAGTGGGGAACACATTGAAATTAACTCTAGGTTGATTGTTACAAGTGGAAAATCAGTGATTTGGCCAATGGCAGCCCTTGAAAATCATGGATTTAGAAAAGTTGTGAAAATTCCCCAAGAGAGGGAAAAGTCCTAGGCAAACTAATAAAAGAGCATATGTGAGGAGGCAGGACGCTCCCAAGTATGCTGGGGAAAATTCTAAGAAATGTTTTCTATTATTAACACTACTGGGTGAGTGTGAGGCAAAAGGGAATACTATTGATATTCGAAGGACATTTCTGGAGAGGAGATTTCAATTCACCCTCATGGATTCATGGTCAGGCTAGGGGGTGAACCGGGCAAGTAGATTGGCTGCCCTGTTCTATGGTTGGGAGGAACGTGGTTTCTCCCTTCATCTTCTTATAAAATCTGTTTCAGATATGTAACTCTACCTTACTCTAGTCAAATGATCATGTATTGAAATCCGTTTTACTTCTTTATATGATTGTGTTTCTGGTCGAATGATGTGGGAAAGATCTAACTATTTACTTCTGAATAATTGGCTGGAAAGGGACCTTTTTATTTAGATTTAATACTGGGTAAATTACCAAGATTTCTGGAACATATTAACAGCAAAATGAATTCTATAACAGTTACGAATCCCATAACAGATTGTCTTGTTTTAGTTTCCTATGGATGCTACTAATAAACAATGAGCCTTTGCGACTAAGCATACCATTCATAAATCCAACAAGTATACTCTACAAAATCATAATGTAGTATTTGTAGATGCAAAAGAAATATGTCATGCTTACCTCCTATATATTCATTTAAAAACAAAACAAGCACGACCTTACGACTCTTTTGAAGCTTCTTGATGTATGAATCCTCCAACCATTCTACAATCTGGTCATGATATGGGTCATAATGGCATGGAAGAACAAAAGTGATTTTGGAAAACTTGTCAATATTATGGGGACCTGACATAACCATCTGCCAAAGCCGAAATGCTCCATCCTCCTGACAATTCTCCAAGTGTTCATCAATTTCTTCACACAGAGGATCTAAAATAATCATGTGATGCTTACTTCCTAGATATTTAGGTAGAAACAAAGCAAGCACAACTTTATCTTTATTATGAAGATTTTTTAGATACGAATCTTCAAGACATTCTAAGATCATGTCATGACTTTCATGAAATAGATATGTCAATGGAGAACACATCATAAGAGGATTCATGACATTGGTTAGATTATTGGTTTGAACGCTTCCTTTGATGAGATTGAACATTTCAAAATGTGAAGCATAAACATTAAAATTCGAACTAATCAAAGAACGAATATGCAATGTAGAATATTCGATCTCCATAAGGATGAGTGCATTGTCTTTTTCAAAAATAAATCGTGTAAAACCATCTTGCAAAATGTCATTTTTCCATTTGAGTGATGAAAGTGAAAGAGCATCAAATCCAACTTGATAAGTGTTATGTTTGGAATTAGTTTCACCAAATTTTGGCTTATCAAAAAGATTGGTTTGTAGTGGAAAAGAGTAAGATATCGTGGGTAAAGTATCAAATCCACCAGAATCTAAGAAGAGGTCGGGATATAAAGAGTAAGAAGAATCAGAAATGAGCACATGAAAAGAATATCTTGAGCTATGGTATTTAACAATCGTATTCTCAAGACATTCCTCTTCATTTTCTTTAAAACTTTCACTTTGTTTTGGTGATAAATTCTTCAACATAATATGATTATCTAAATTTGCCTCTTGTAGGATAGACAATTCATAACTTTCATGAAAAACATATGATCTTTCATGTTGATAAGGGAGGATTTGTAGATGAGGGTTTAAGGTTTCTTCTTCCAATTGTAGATCTACATCTCTAATCAGTTTCATTGGAATGCTAGAATGCTTAAAACCATTTTCGTCACCTAAGTGTTCTTCAATAACTAAATTTAAGTACTGATTAGAAAAAGAGTTAGAAGAATATGGACATTCTCCTTCACCCAACATCAAATCTTCTTTCACGATGGTCCAAGACTAAATATGGAATGATTCAGAGGAAAAACTAGTTTGATTGTTAGTAAGAACATTTTCAATAGATTCTACCTCCCTTGCTTGTTGAAAATTTTCAGATGGATTTCTCTCATCCTGTAAACAAAATTCTTCTCACAATTGAGTGATAGTATTTGCCACCGATTCATCATTCGCAATTGAATGTGACTGGATGAAAGGGACACAAACATCATAGAGGAGATTTAGTACAAATGACATGTCATCAAGATTAAATTTACAAAGAACATGATAGATTCTTGTTGAAAATATTTCTGGAGATGAATTGCCATTGATTAGTAAAGTCTGAAATTCTTCACATAATTGATTATAATTATATTTTTCAAAATCATCTAAAAATTCATCTACAAACTGAAACTAATCAATAATGTGATATGATGGAAAATACCCAAACCAATGTTTAATCCGACCCATGAAAGTGAAAGCAAACGATCTGCATAAACCCTTTAAATTAGAAATGTCATGCTTGATGCATTTGCACCAAAACTTGTTAAGGCGGTATTTTGCAGATATATCCCCCCCACCATCAAAGGTGAGTTTGGACAAGAGAGAGACTATCTTATTGATATTAGGTAATGAGAAGTGGAAAGTATGTTCCAACACCGTGATTTGGGGAGTCATGGGGAATTAATTAAATTTGAAACAAAGACTCCTATAAGGCCATCTTGTCCATCTGGACTGCCTTCTAGTGCATTTCAAAATGACACAAAAGAATGATTTATAAATCTGGAATTATGAAAGGCTAACGGGTGAAAAATTTAATTATTAAATTTATTCAGCCCCTCCTTCTAGCGCCATTTGTTTACGGACGAAAATGATCGTCCCTCAATTGGAAGAACAAGTCTAGTTCGGGGTTGTCTAAATAACCCAAGTTGTTTGGTATAACTCGTTTTGATGGGTTTAATGGCTCCGTCGTCCAATCTAAAAGTCCTAGAATAAATAAATAAAATAAATAAAAGAGTTGAAATAACTAACTAATTACTAAACACACACTATATATGTACATATGTTCAAATATAACTATAGTAGTTGTATTTAAGTAGAAGATATACAAGTCTCGTTTATATACATGATTTACAAGATGTAAGTTTAAATAAAAACTTATGAAAATCGATGTGAAAAATGATTACTTCTAGGAAGTAGATAAAGAAAGAACATAAAAATATTTATTGTTTTTCTTTTATAAATTTAAAGAAACTTGCAAAAAAAAATTAATGAAACATGAACATGTGGATAGTCAAAGCTGAACCATATATTCTAGTTTCAATGATATATAAATGATAGAAAAATACAAAGAAGCTATCCTGTCAGTGAACTAGTGAGCTGTATCCAAGCATCTACATGAGTGGTGAACATCGAACTGCCATGTCCAAGAGAGAAATCTGCAATGAACCTTATGACTGTTCTAAATAAATTCAGAACATGTATTGGCAGCTTAGGTTTTAATGATAGAAAAGGAAACACAAACTTAAACCTGTGATCTTATAATTATACATGATTATAGCAAGATAAATCTGGAAGCAATCTATGCATTTTATCATTCAATTTAAAACTCAAAGATAAATCTCATTATTTAAATCGAAGATATAATCACAACATTTGTATTTTGATTAAGCAAATGATGGTTGGTATTTATAATATAAACCTCCTACACATCACAGATAATTTAATCTAAAGATATCAGACATGCACATGTAACAGGATTGAAAAAAACATAAATAACAACATTGTAAACAAAAGGCTAAAGCCAAAATGCATATATGTTGTTCTATTAAGTTTTTGGAATCACTTGTCCATTCTATAGTCCTGGAAGAATTCTTTTGGATAATAGACTCTTAAAGATGGAAAAAATTAATTAATACATAAATGATAATAATTAATTATGTATTGATAAAAAAGACTAAAGATATTTAAGTCAATGCATAATCAATTATTCAAAGAATATGAAGATATTATAATGAAAATAAAACCATTTTACTCACAGGACAAAAGTCATTAAGCAACCTGGAATTCCATATTTTTCTTTGAAAATACTCGTCCATTCTCCCAAAGATTCCAACCATCCATTACTCCATTTTAAAATAAATAAGAAGTTTACAAAAGATATAAAATACAAAAGAGAAAGGATTAAAATCCTCCTTTGAATTTCTTGGCTCTCCTCTTGCTCTGAACTTTCTCATATATTTATACAATGAATGAACAATCTCGTCGTCACCATTAATTTCCGCCACCTAAAATTTTCCTTGTAAAAAGACATCAATATCTCTCAAATCGTGCATTTGTTTGGCAAAATCTCCAAGCAGAAGGTAAATGGTTCCATTTGGGTTCTGGGTTTTCAACCGTTTCTTCAAATTCTGCACGGTTTGGCTGCAATCAGTTATGCAAAATTGTTTGTTTGATCTTGACGCCTTTCCAAATTTTATCTGTTGTTGCTCATAAAATTATTTGTAGCAATCCAAAATTATTTTTTTATCAATCATCTTGAAACTATTTGGATACTAAAATCAAGCCATGATTAGATCCGTATCAAATATTTGATAATAGAAACCTCTGAAACAAAAAGAAATCTAAATTAATAACCTAAAAATTGTGAATAAAACAAAATCTAGAAAAACAAAAAATGAATTTAAACTAACTATAACTTATAAACAAACATTGTTTATAATTTGCTTTCAAATATGATCTAAAAATTCTAGAAGTCTCAAGTTAATGGAGAAGAGAAAAATATTAATTTTGATTTTTTACAAAATCAAATAAATGATAGATAATTCTTTTATTATTATTATTTTGAAATGAGATACAAAATGAAAAAATAATTTAATTAATTAATATCACCAAATGATTTCATGAAAATGAGAAACCAACCAAGATATTATTTGATGAAGTATTGAACACATTATTCAAAATAGTCAAACTTGCTAATGAGCAAAAGAATGAA
>JASDQU010714876.1:5843-23667 GCA_032191745.1 Picea mariana
ATCAAGTGCTATTTCTGTTCAAGTGCTATTTCTGTTGCTATTTCATATATCGTTTCTGTGTATTGAGAAGATTATGCTGGATATTTTACTATTATTCTGTTATTTCTAGCAATTTGTTTATGTTCTGCATATTTTATATATCTGGTATCTTGCAGTGTATGCCCTTATACTCCTCCAAGGGTTTGAGACTAGATTAACAATGAAACTAAAAGAAAACACCAACAAAATGCAGAAATTTCCTTACCAATTCCAAAAAATGCAAGATCAAACCCTAGTTTACCAAGTAATGTCCATCCATAAGTAAGAGAAAAAGCCTCCAATAGGTGTGTGCCACCTTAACTCCACAATATACCAAGAGAAAAAACCATAATATAGTTGCACAAGAGAGAGATGATCCAAATTCCCAAGTAGGGTGAAAATTTCAGCCAAGTAGTCTTTCTCACATGAGAGAGGTATGTTCAAATGAAATGAAAATGATCCTTATTTATACAATACTCCTAAAAAGAGTTTGTCCACGTAAATTTAGGGTAAACCACAAAGTAAGGAGGAAAACCCCTTTTGCTATTCTCCTTTACAAAATATTTTAATTTTGCACATGATGAAAACCCTAAAAGTGTGGCGTCAACCCCTTCTAGGGTGACGTCTTCGTCACTTAGGCAAATCATTGAGCTTGAGGATGAAATAGTTGGACCTCCAAAGGCCTTCCCTTCATGCATTGGGGTCTTCTCTCCAAGTTACAATGGATATCCCTAATCACAAATTCCAAGTGTCCATCCAACACCACCAAAACCCTAGCCCTAGGGTGATGTCAAGCCTTCCAAGGTGACGTTTTATCCTCTAAAGGAAAATCGTTGGGCTTGCAAGTGTTAGGTGATGTCCTCCAAGGACTCTTCATTTTCCTCCAAACGAAATATTCATCTCCTATACTGCCCCAAGGTCTAGGCCATGGCATCCAACCAGTGGGATTCCTTCCCCAATGAAGGCCCAAGCTGGGCTTGTTCCTCCAAAATGTCCATAAACAAGGTCCTGCAAAGACAGACAAGTACACCCTCCAAGGATCTCAAGCCAAAGCATCATGGAAATTAAAATCACATTTTATATAAGAGACATATAAGCATGTACATCAAAACCTACCTCATCAAATTGAACAAGTACTCAGAGACCCTATGAAATTTACCAAGTTTAGGTATGGGAGGGTTGACAAGGTGACCTATTGGGTGAATCAGTCCTTAAGTCAAGGTGTGTTTCCTAGGTGGGAACCTCTCTAATTAATGTGGAGAATATGAAGTGGATGAGGGGTAAGACCTTTGGGCATGGGGTTCATGACATACAAGGGTTCATATTGTCTCACTTATGGTTTCCCTTGTAAAGGGTGTGTTTCACCTTTGTTTTCAATGCATCCTTTTTTCAAGCCCAATTATTTCCATTAATTATTTAAGATGTTTCCAGGATGAAGCAAAGGTGGGACTTCTACCCGAGCATAAAAAAAAAATTACCCACCTTGACTCTACCCTTGTCACACTATGCTTCCCCAAGTTGAATACAATGTGTGGGACTTCTACCTAAGCATAAAAAACAATGCCCACACACACACTACCTTGGTTAGCATTTTTATTTTGCTATTTTTTACAGGTCCCATCAGTTTCTTATGAAAGACATTTCATTGTCCTCGAGATCCCTGGGTGAACATCTAGAAGGTTTATGATTGGATTTTATCTTTTTTCCAACTACAAACCTCTGGGCCTTCAACCCCTTCTTCCCATAAAATGAGGTACAATCCCTTCTTGGGTCAATACACCTAAAAATCCCAAAAGATAAGGAGACAAAAAATGAGAGAAGTGTGAAAAATGGTAAGTATGATCGGGAATGGTGCGATGACTCATTGAGGAGATCTCCTAGTAGAAAATCCATCCCTATGGGTGACCACTTACTAGGGAACAATGTCAACCACCAAGGTGAAACAGGGCAAAGATCATAACTTCCAAGCAGACGTTCTATAATCAAAAGAATCTTTAAATGCAACATACTCAAATGTTTCAAATATTAAAGTGACACTTACCATAATACCTGACTTGTACCTCATGGATCAAGACCCATCGTCATCCGGAAGCAAGCTGATGTGGTTGATGGCATTGTCATGAATCCAGGAAATGTGGTGGTGAGGTGGGTCTTTGTATGTGCATGCAAAAGCTAACAATCATTTGTCCCTCGGTACTACATGTCTGCAACCTGAGGGCCTCGAGACATCATCTCCTTAGTTATCCCTAGAATTTGGGGATAAAATCTGGCTCCTAATTAGGGACATGTACTTGTTGTAGACTGCATGAGAACTTCAACATCTCCTAGTTAGACCTGTGCCTTCACTAAAACATAAAAACATAAAAAATAGGGTGGTTCACTCACCCTTTGTTGATATATATATATATATATATATATATATATATATATATATAATCAGAAACGAAAATTTTTCACTTTTCATATAATATAATAAAAGAGTAGCATGTAAATAAAAAAATGCAAGTAGATCAAGATGAAATGCAACTAAACTATCATGAGCAATCAAGATGCAAAATAAAAGAAAGCAATATGACCTACCTACTTATCTGGGGCTTGGGCCCTTAAGAAGTCACGTACCTTGAATGTAGGGTCGGAGAAGAGACCCATCCACTGGTAATGACATCTTTCTCACGTCCAAAGTTGACAAGTAGTATTTTTCATTCTCAGACTTCTTCTTGATGATGTAAGGGTCAATCCAAGAGTTGTTATTCTTCTGATCATATTTGGGCTTTCCCGTCCTCTTATCCCATGTGAATGCAAGACTTCCTTCATTGTAGTTGATGTAAGGTATATTTTCGATATAGGGATACGAAGGTAGCTCTGTGTTGACTGAATCTTTAATGGCCTTCTGAAGTTCTTTGTCCCCTTTACCTTCTTCTTTCTTCAATATCTTTATGGATCCTCGTTCCTTCCCTTGAAATTTGGCTAACTTCTCTCTATATTCCTGGGTTCTTAGAAGCAATGTATCTATAGAATTCTCATGCATGAAAGGTAGATCGTGAGGGTCATATTCAATGGGTAGTGGACCTTCATCAAATTCATTCTTATTGATGTGGTTAGGATGGTCCCACTCTATCACATGTTCCTTGGCCGCTCATCAGTTGTAAAGAACTTCAAAGGTACCATCCTCCTTAGGGATATAAGCATGAGTGAGGCCCATACTATGGAATCCTCCAAGAGTGGTGGCCCAACTCCTTGCTAATAGCATACCCCAAGCATCTTGAACATCAATCACCACTATATTCATGGGGATGCTAATGTGAGGAAAATCCACTAGATAGAACTCAACGTCTTCTATGAGACCATAAACATTGACCTTCTTGGAATAGATTCCGCAGAAAATTCCATAGGGTCTAGTTGCCTTGAGGCCAAGTTGCTTCATAACCTTTAAGGACATCACATTTTTCAAGGCCCCGGAAGCTAACATGTAGTTTTGTAAGGCAAGATTATCCATCCACAAATAAAGGTAGAAGGGAGGGTTAGGAACGCTTTTCCATCCAAGGTACATGGTGTTCAATATTATCGGAGGATCTTATGCCTTGGCTGACACTTTTAGAAACTTCAACAATTCTCTTCTAATGAAAGGGATTTTGCACATTTATGTCATCAGGACTGTCATATTCAATTTTCCAATCATGTCCATGACATCTATATTCAATTGAATCTCTTCTGCCCATGTTGGTTTTGGAAGCAATTCTTGAAGTGGAGTTAGTTTTGTTGGCTGAGATGAATTTTGCTTCTCTGAAGTCTATGGAGGCGAGATAGGAAACTTATTCCTTCTTGCATAAGTTAAGATTTCACTCTCATTTAACTCTTTCTTCTGCTCTTCAGTCAATTGAATAAGCACAATGAGTCAACCTTCTTTGGCTCCCTTTCTTAGGGCTTCGTCAATCTATTCCTGTGTAATACATGCGAGTCTATCATCATCCTCATCCTGAAAGGCAAAGATTGTATCCATGAAATTAATACTGTCATTAGAATCTTCTTCTTGTTTTGGACACTCTTCCTCTGGGTGAGGTTCTTGGAAAGGAGAGCACCATGGTAATTTCTCCAACTTCACCATCCCAATAGGGTTTAATGTGTCATGATCCTTTGCCTCTTGTTGAGGCTTTGCCTTCCAACCTGTGGGTTCTTTCTTGACAAATAGATTCCTAGGAGCAGACTGATTTGTTTCCAAAGTTGCCAATCGACTCATAACTTGATTTTGAGTCTGGACAAATTGAGTATTCATCCGATCAAGATGTCGAGCTATGAGAGTAATTGGATCCGGTGCACTATTTGTCGTTGTTTTTTCCTTTGGTTTTACTTTAGCACGAGGATACTGAAAAGGATCGAACTTGGAGCACAAAATATTCTCCTCAATGTCTGCACTATAATCTTTGGCTTCTGCCAAGGTGTGAGGTTTCTTATCCCTTAGGATGAAACCAAATTTCCCTTCAAAGGAATTGATATAAAGGAGACGAGTAGTTTTTGCGATAGGGTGCAAATCATGGGAGATTTGGCTGTGCAGTTTATCAAATCTGGTATCAATCTCACTAATCATCGTGTTCTCCTTTTTCTTTATCTAGTTGAACTAATTCATTAGCATATTGCTATCTTTCTTCAATGACCACCTGCTTTTGAACAACTTAGCAAAGTCTTTGTAAGTGGTAAGGTGATCATTCGGTAAGTCGTCAAACCACCTTTGGGAATATTTAGTGAGAGATGTCGCTAACAACTTCATTGCAACATCTTCATGTTCTCCTCCTTCATTTTTCAGGTCTCGACCAATGACGTGTAGATTTTGTTCTGCGGTGATTACATTGTTCCCAAAAAAAATTGGCAACCATTTATTGATCTCTTTAGGCATGGTATTGGGATACCCATCGATGGCTGCCATGTTCAAGGGATTATAGAGTTCATTTTCCCAAGGACAAGACATTGGTGTAAGTGGGAGATTACCTTGAAATAGTTGTTTGACAACGAGAGAGTGGAGAGGAGGACTTCTTTGGTAAGTTTTGGAAGGTTTGAAGCTTCCAAGGGGAGGTTTTTTTTAGAAGAAGGATTTTGGGATGCTGAAGCCACTAGATGAGTCTTAGCTCATCAAGGATGGAAAGGGAAAAGTAAATTCCCTCAAGTGGAGTCATTAGGGCACAAAAGAGGATTCAAAATCCTCCCTGGCAACGGTGCCAAAATGTTATCGCGCAAATTGTAGGTTGGCAAAATCCTGACCCAATCCACAAGATGGAGAAAACTATGTGAATACCTACCCAATGTCACCTTAGGTAAGTAATCTCATTGCTTTAGTGAAGGATAATCCTACACAAGGGGGGTATCCTGGGTGACCCTAGGGAGAAATGAGATGGAAAGTGGAGTAATGGAATATGATGACCCTATAGGTCAAGCTAAGAAGTGGAAGATGGATTGGAAACAAGTCTTGGAGATGGTCAATGGTTTCCAAAAGTTTGAGTACCTGCAAAAGAGAGTTGTACCTGCCCGAGACAAGAGAAAATACAAGTATACAAGCCCAATATTCAAATGGACAAGAAAGTGAAGCTTGTTGTCCTATATAGAAGTAGTAAACAATGATATAAATCAGCAAGTAAATGATAATAGAATTTGCTAGATATGTCACTGAAAGTCAAGTAAAGATACAAGAGATTAAGCTAGCAATGACTAGTATAACTCGGGTAAGATAAAGCTAGACTTTAGTGAAAAAGTAAGGTTGTTAAGAAAATTTATTGAAGATATATTATGACAGCCTTATGGATGTAACAAAAGGTTGCTACAGTGGAAAATTTCAACCACCAAAAATCACAAATAAACCGCCGAAAAGATGCTCTATGAGTAGTAGATTATTATGGCAGCTTCTTAGCAATTTATTGCGATTGAAAAACAAGTAAGAGAAAGAAGTTTAAACGAGTTTGTTGCAGCCCTAATGGTTGTAGCATTAATTTTATAGCAGAAACAAGATATCCTTGACCTATCAAAATTCCCTAGTGGCTCAAGCAAGCTATTAAGGCAAATAATTGATTCCACTTTAAACAATTTGAATATCTCGTAAAATCACGCTTTTCAATGTAATAATTTATTTCTCCAAAGCAATTTTTGGATTAGTGCTTTGTATCTATTGGGTAAATGGAGTCTTGGATGTAAGAGTTAGATCCACAATATCACTAGGGGTGTATGCTCTTTTACTCCCTAGAACATGCAAAACTAACCAAGGTAAATCTAGGAGGGTGTAAACACGTTTACTACTCCTAGTACCCTAGTAAAAAATGGCTTATCAACTAGTAAATAACATGAACCTTGGTGGAGGGTGTATGCTCTTATACTCCTCCACGGGTTTGAGACTAGATTAACAATGAAACTAGAAGAAAACACCAACAAAATGCGGAAATTTCCTTACCAATTCCAAAAAATGCAAGATCAAACCCTAGTTTACCAAGCAATGTCCATTCATAAGCAAGAGAAAAAGCCTCCAAGAGGTGCGCACCACCTTGGATCCACAATATACCAAGAGAAAACACCATAAGGTAGTTGTACAAGAGAGATATGATCCAAATTTCCCAAGTAGGGCGAAAATTTCAACCAAGTAGTCTTTCTCACATGAGAGAGCTATGTTCAAATGAAATGAAAATGATCCTTATTTATACAAAACTCCTAAAAATTGTTTCTCCACATAAATTTAGGGTAAACCACAAAGTAAGGAGGCCAACCCCCTTTACTTTTCCCCTTTACAAAATATTTAAGTTTGCACATGATGAAAACCCTAAAAGTGTGATGTCAACCGCTTCTAGGGTGACATCTTGGTCACTTAGGCAAATCGTTGAGCTCGAGGATGAAATCGTTGGGCCTCCAAAGGCCTTCCCTTCATGCATTGGGCTCTTCTCTCTAAGGTAAAAGGGATATCCCTTATCAAAAATGCCAAGTGTCCATCGAACACCACCATCACCACGAAAACCCTTGCCCTATGGTGACGTTTTAGCCTCCAAAGGAAAATCATTGGGCTTGCAAGGGCTAGGTGAGGTCCTCCAAAGTATCTTACTTTTCCTCCAAAGGAAACTTTTATATCCTATACTGGCCCAAGGTCTGGGCCATGGCATCCAACCGATGGGCTTCCTACCCCAATGAAGGCCCAAGCATGGCTTGTTCCTCCAAAATGTCCATCAACAAGGTTCTGCAAAGACAAACAAGTACGCCCTCCAAGGATCTCAAGTCAAAGCATCAAGGCAAGTAAAATCACATTTTATATAAGATCCATCTAAGCATGTACATAAAAAACTACCTCATCAAATTAAACAAGTGCTCAAAGACCTTATGTAATTTTCCAAGTATAGGTATGGGAGGGTTGAAAAGGTGACCTATTGGGTGGATGAGTCCTTAAGTCAAGGAGTTTTTCCTAGGTGGAAACCTCTCTAAGTCATATGGAGAAGATGAAGTGGATGGGGGGTAATATTTTTGGGCATGAGGTTCATGACATACAAGGGTTCGTATTGTCTCATTTATGGGTGCCTTTGTAGAGGGTGTGTTGAATGTTCGTTTTCAATGCATCATTTTTCCAAGCCCAATTATTGCCTTTAATTATTTAAGATGTTTCTAGGTTGAAGCCGAGGTGGGACTTCTACCTAAGCATAGAAAACATTTCCCACCTTAACTCTACCCTGGTCACACTATGCTTCCCCGAGTTGAAGACAATGTGTGGGACTTCTACCTTAGCATGAAAAAAAATGCCCACACCTGCTCTACCTTGGTTGGCATTTTATATTGTTATTTTTTACAGGTCTCATTAGTTTCTTGTGAGAGAGATTTAATTTTCCTCGAGATCCCTAGGAGAGCATCTAGAAGGTTTATGATTGGCTTTTATCTTTTTCTATCTACAAACCTCTGGGCCTTCAGCCCCTTCTTCCCATGAAATGAGGCACAATCCCTTCTTGGATCAGTACACCCGAAAATCTCAAAAGATAAGGAGACAAAAAAGGGGTGAAGTGTGAAAAATTGTAAGTATGATCGAGATGGCATGATGACTCATTGAGGAGATATCCCAGTAGCAAATCCATCCCTAAGGGTGACCACTTACTAGATCACAATGTCAACCACCAAGGTGAAACATGGAAAATAACATAACTTCCAAGTAAATGTTCTATAATCAAAAGAAACTTTAAATGCAACATACTCAAATGCCTCAAATATTAGAGTGACACTCACCACAATACCTGAGTTTTGCCTCATGGAGCAAGACCCATCGTCTTCCAGAAGAAAGATGATGTGGTTGATGCCATCGTCATGAATCCAGGAAATGTGGTGGTGAGGTGGGTCTTTGTATATGCATGTGGACTTTGACAATCATTTGTCTCTCGGTACTCCATGTTTGCAACATGAGGGCCTCGAGACATCATCTCCTTAGTTATCCCTAGAAATTGGCTATAACACAACCCATGGATTTTGGTAGAGCACCATTGGCTATGACCCCTATGCCCACATCTTAAAAAATAATGTCAACAACAATAAATACCACAACCACTAGGTGTTCCAAGGGCTAAGGTCAACAAAGAGAACAATGCCTAAAATGATTTCCAGGGCTTCCTAGCCCTGGATTTGCCTTATGGCCTCAAATGCCAATAAGGCCCACAACCCCTACAAGAAATGCAGTAGGTAGTAAACCTTGGTATATAGAATAGAGAATAAAACATAAAACTTTGGAAATAAACCCTTAAACTGCAAAGATACAAAGCATTCACGTTGAACAACATAAGAATATAGAGAGAGGAAACCTTAAGGTAGGGTAACACCATCAATTACTCCTTATGGAAGGAATCACTCCAAAATTCATGCTTGCTACAAGACAATACAATCCAACACACATCCAATACAATGATGCTCATGTGTATTTATACTTTTTCTTGAATATTCCTAAGGGTTTATGACAATTACCCCTTATTATTATATTATTTCATTTTAATTACATAGTGGACCTATTCCATTATTATGGCCACATTATATTCATTATCCCCTTGGGTACCCAATAGTATCCTCCCTGGGTACATTACATTCCATCCTCCTTGACATGTTTCATACTCAAAACATGGCATATAATATGATATACTAATCAATGCAATCAATTGGTATGATGCATGAGCATACATCCATCCTAGTGAAATGTGGACATGGGGTCCAACTATGACCTTCTCTTTGATCTTGATTTTGGTTTATTCTTGGGATCCATGTCTTCACCATGCTACTCTGATATCTCCATGCATTTCTTTCAATCTTCCATGTGCCTCTTGCTACCACACAATCTAGCACCAAGTGAAAAGCCTTCATAAGGCACTAACTAGTGGAACATGGAAGGTGTCACCATTGTCACCTAGGTAACAACTTCTCACTCTTTAGTGAAGGAATAGTATCCAACACATTGGAGGCTTCCCCAGTATCCCCCAATAATCCCTAGGCAAGACACAATCAAGTCTATGGTTCCTTTGGGGTGACTACTCATACTACCACCGATATAAGGATAAACAAAGTAATAGAGAGGTGGTGGGATAAGACAATTTCTAGATTTAAAATATTAAGGATTCAAGTCCAACAAAAATGATCTCCAAGTCTAGTATAAGTTTAGTAGGGTCCCMAAACACTAGAAATAAAGAAAAGGTCTAAGCCTATAGTAGAGTTTGCAAGAAATATATGAAATAACAATAGTAAAGAAAATGATTACAACGGTAAATAAATTATTATGATAGTAARATAAATTATTTCCAATAGTATAAAGGTTATTTTAGCAATGAAATAAGTGATTTTCAGTAGTAGTAAAATTATTACAATAGTAAAATTTATGATTTTCAGTAGTAAAATCAATTATTGCAACARTAAGAGAAGTGATTACATCAATAGAAATAATATCCATTTGATCATTAAATGATCYGGTAAATAAGAGGGCTAAATACTAGGTTAAATTAGGGTTTTAGTTGCCAACAAATTTAGAAAATTAAACAGTAAAAATCAACTTGAAAACCCTAGATTTTTTTTGTCTTAGATGGATGCCATAACACTTCATAAAATTAAATTAGGGTTTCAACAATGTAGTTTAGGTCAATAACATTCCTAAACGTCCTATACATCATTTTTTTATGGATAGAAATGAAAATTTGCAGCAAATAAACCCTAAACCTAAACCTAAAGTAGTAAAATTTAGTAGTAATGATTGACTATTTTGGAGAATAAGATTGATCTCTACTATTTTGGGCTTATGGGGTCAAATAGAGATTCTTCTTTAGGGAAATGAAGTGGATTATTTTAGGGTGAGGCTTAGAGGTTGTCCACTACTAACCCTAGGCAATCCTCCTAAAATATTAAGAGATGAATCAAGGAAGATTTCTCCACTAGAAAACCTTCCAAAATTTTTTACAAGAAGGGTTTGTTCAAGAATGATCCAAGAGGATGAAGAACTACCACTAACCACCACTAGAGAAACACCACCAATCTAAAAGTGCTTTCATGAACATAACCATAAGATGAAAAAAGAACACTTACTCAAAACATCTTTCATCCATCAAAACTCTAATTTCCATGTCATCCAAGTAGTAGTATAAGATACACAAACATAGCTCCCAAAAAAACTCGCCCTCGTTAACCATCCATAACATTCTTCATGAGAGAGAATAAGTAGAAGTAGACAAGAGTAATAAATCTCCACAAGTAGCAATGGTTTACAAAATGATAAATAATTCTCTATTTATATGAGAGATCTAGCAAAAAAAGTGAAACATTGCCATGAAAGGGTGCAATGTTTCATCTCCAAGAGGTTCCTCATCATCCAAAGGGTGTGAAATTTCATCAAAAGGTGTCATATCACTGTCAAGAAGCCCCAAAATGTTACATCAAGGTGCCCCCTGCCTCCAAGGGATGTGACCTCTCATCAAAAGGTTATATATCATTATCAATAAGCCCCAAAACATCCCATCAAGGTGCCCCATGCCTCCAAGTGGTTTGACATCTCATCAAAAGGTGTCATACCTTGATCAAGAAGCCCCAAAACATCACATATAGGTTCCCCAAAATAAAAAGGTGCAACATACCATCATCCAAGTGAAGCATCCCATCATCAAACGGTGCCATCATCAAAGGGTGTCATCATCAATGGAAGGATGCCACACGATCTTTCAAGTGCAACATCCTTAAGAAAAGGTCCAACGTTCTCTAGAGAGGGTGGAATGTCCCGCCAAATAACCATCATCATCATGCAACATCCCATTACCAAGGAGCTCAAGGTCATAGCCCATGTGTGCCAAGGTGTCTAGTGAATGGAGCCATGCCCTCAAAAGGTTCAACGTCCTCTTGGAAGTGTGGAACGACCTCTCTCAAGTGGTGGGGATGACCTCCATGAAAGTGTGTTAGTAGCCCCTCACCACTCAACATCCTCCAATTGATCCAAGTGTCAACCAAGCATGTGTTTATGTGCAACCATCATCTGAGGAGGGGCTCGTGTGGTCCAAAATGCATAATGAAGATCAGAGGCAAGGTACACAATCCAAGCGCAACATATAAAGTGAGTCATGTTAATACAAAATCAATTAGATAGATCTCACATGATATCCTCTTTTAACTTCACACTAGCTTACAAAATTATACAATTTTCCATGTCTAGGTATGGGAGGGTCATTATTCCCCCCTATCAGGTGTGCCACTACCTAGACCAAGAGGTATGTCCCAGGGAACCCATCAAGGAGTATGTGCAATGGTAGTAGTATGGATTAGGGTTTACTTGAATCATGGGGTGGTTGTCATTGACATGCAAGGCCATGTATAATAGTCATCCTCACGAGCGCCTTTGTAGAGGGAGTGCTAAGGAAATGAGGTACCCTTTCCTCGACATTATGTCTTTCCAAACCCCTAGTTGCCCTTTTCTATACAACTTTAACCTTTTTTGGCTTTTGACATTTGATTTACTAAGTCCGTTTATAAGATATACATTCATTGCATAGGACTTGGGGTGATGGCCTCTTAGCGAGGGGGTAAAGCTCATGCTTCTTTATTTCTTGGTTTTAATATTTTTCTTTTCTTGTTTGTTTCTTTGCCTCGCATTTTGAATTAGGGATTTTTCTCTTTCTATATCATTTTTTTATAAAGTTGCATCAACCTTGGGATTTCAAGCCCCTTCTTCTCATGGGATTATGAAGCACAGACCATCAATTACTCCTTATAGAAGGAATTACTCTAAAATCCATGCTTGTTACAAAAAACTCTCTAATACATCTCATATAATGACATGCATGTCTATATATATACTCTCTCATGAATATTCCTAGAGGCCTATGCCAACTATCCCCCATTATTACAATTATTACCCACCTACTACCAAGTGGGCCTTATTCCATGAGTATGACCCATTACCATCAATTTATTGGCCCTTATGGTCACATTATATTAATTATCCCTCTTATGTACCTAATATTACATTAATTATCCTCCTTGGGTACACTACATTCCATTCCCCTTCACATGTTTTGTCCTTGAAACATGGGTGGAAGCCATATAGTATGATATGTTGAAAAATGTAGTCAAGTGGTACCAAGAACGAGAATCCATCCATCTTAGTGAGACATGGGGCCCAACTTTTGCCTTGCTACCTTTATATTGATTATGGTTGCACCTTTGGTTCAATGTTGTCAATGTGTTAGTCTATACCTCAACTCATTGCTTTTAGTCCTCCATTTACCTATATATTGTGTGCTTTTTATGATTCCATGTATGTCCATGGTAGATTTGTTGATGCTCAAGACCTTGCCTTAATGAGTTTTGTCTCATGATGGTGGGGGTGGCGATATGCAACAACCTGAGCTACTGGTTATTATTTCTTTGGCTCTTCACCCTATGGTTCCTTTAAGGAATGCAACTGTGTAGATCCTTCATCCTTTTTATCATGCCTTCCCAAGGATCCCCTTGAGTTGAATTTGTGGATCCTTATGTTGATTCAACCTCGGATACTTCATTTGAAGTGTCTATAGGTACTATACTTAGTTTCCTTGCAATTACTTCTTCATGTGCCACCTTGGGCCCTTGTTTCCCTATAATGTGATTTTATTTTTCTTGTATCAAAGCTTCATAAACTTCTTTTGCACATTACTTTTAACCATATAAACTAAGTCCATCGAAGGATATCCAAGAATAATATTCACATCATCCATATATATAGCATGAAGATATAAATGTAAAACATATTTATCCATAGTAATCTTTAAATCTTTAAAAATTTGAACATTATCACCCTTAACTTGTGTGCTTTGGATATACTTTTATATGATCTACAATATTGATGAAATTATGCTTGTTGCTAAAGTTTATAGAAATAATGACCTTCTCCTGCTGAAGACATCCATGAACCTATAATAGGAATGATTTTCATGAAAATAAACCCTTATGACTCTCTTTATTCTTTTTTGTGGCATGAGACCACTTGTCTAAAAATAAGTGTTCAACTTGTACTTCAAATTAAAAGTAGAACCTTTCATTAGGGCCAAGTGGTTGCCACCATATGCAAGCATTGTCTTTTAGATTATGACCCAACATGTATCTCCACCGAGTGGGAGATTCTAACTTCCTCCAATTTAGGTATTATTCAATATTAGGACTATTATATTTTCCCATAAAATACATTTTGCTTGGAAAAAACTCACAACTAAAACTAGGGTTTTGAATAAATAACTTAGTTTTCAATGAATCTCCTTTGTGTGGCTAGGGTTTTGGGGCAACAAATTTGAAATGAATATAACTCCCTCGATATTGATTAGAGTCTTTATTGTAACCCCAATTTTGAAATGCCATTGCCACTCTACTTCTAATGGCAATGCTCTTGTTGTAATTTTCTACACAAACAGAGAGAAAAGTGTGCCACAAGACTTCCCTGGGAGGGTCTTAAGTCATAACTTAAAATAGTTGTAACTACCATGATACTACTTAGAATCTTTATTATGACCCCAGATTTGAAGTGTTGTTGCCACTCTATTTCTATCGACATTGGTTGTTTGCAATTTGGTTTATAAATAGAGAGATAATTGCACCGTAAGAATTTCCCACGGGGATTTTGAGGCCTCAACTTGAAACCAATCTAACTTATATGGTACTTCTTTGAATTTCTATTATGATTCCTATTATGAAATGTCACGACCACTTTGGTTTTGAATGCACCAAGCCAGGTGTAATTTAAGAAATAGGTTAAGAGAAAAATCTTCCACAAAATTATGAAAAAAAAATTTGCGTAACAAAGAGCTATGATACCACTTGTAGTGAACCTTAGTAGATAAAAGATAAAAAACCCTAATCTTCAAAATAACCAAGGCATACACACATAATAATCAACACAAGAATATAGAGAAAACTCTTAAGGTAGGGTAACACCATCAATTACTCCTTATTGAAGGAATCACTACACAAGTTGTGCTTATTATAATACAATCTCAAATATATTTCATACGATGATATGAATGCCTGTATATATGCTCTCATGAGTATTCCTAGAGACCTTTGCCAACTACACCTCATTATTACATTTATTACCCACCAACTGGGTACTACACCTTATTTCATGAGTATAAATCATTACCAATAACCTAACATGCTTTATCACTACATTACATTATTTATCCCTCTTAGGTACCTCCTTAACTACCTAATATTACATTAATTATCCTCCTTGAGTACATCCTGAGGTACATTACATGAAACTTCCTCAATGTTAAAGAAGATGATGATGTTTTGCAGATGGTTATGGAAAATGAGAACAATGATAATAACATTAATCACAGTATTAAATTCAACAATAAAGATTGGGGAAATTTTTGAAGGATTCCATTGCTTCAATGCCTAACAAGAGTTTTGACAAAGATGAAGAGGAATCCAAGTCTTATGTCATGGACAACAATAAGGATTTTGAAATCAAGGGGATCATTTTAGGAAGGTTCAAGGAAAACAATGGTAAGAACAAGAACACACATAAAGAGAAATGTATGGGTTCTAGTGTTGCATTTGAGAAAACATTTTCCTGGAAGTCAAAACATCGATCCAAAAGGGAAGATTTTGAGTCGGAAGATATCAAAGATGATGATGATTCCTATTTGGAAGAGATGAAGTCAAGGAGGAAGAGGTCCAATAGGAGAAAGAGGAGGACAAATGAAAGGGAAGGATAGACATGACCTAGAGGAGGAGGATTTGAAGTTATTCAAAGATCGATAGCGATAGTGATTCAAAGAATGTAAAAAGTAGGAGCAAGAAGCATGCAATAAAGAGACATAAAAAACATGACGAAAGTAGGAGGCATTGTGCCAAAACATATAAGCACCACTCCATTGGTAATCATAATATTTGCTACTAGCCTTGTGATGTGGGAGCAATGAATGGAGATAGAAGTTAGAGTTAATTAAAAATGATCACCGATCATTTCATTATTATTATTTTTTTATACATTTATAGTTAGAATATTAAACTCCTACCTAGGGTATAAATTTGACGTACAATCCTACCTGTTAGTAATTTTTTCATGACGAGTTTCTTTTTAAAACTTCCCTTCACATGACGTTTTATATTTATTTTTCCCGTCATTTATATGTTATGTATTATATATGTTTTTGTTAATTTTGATCATATATACAATAGCAATTTATGTTGTGAATATAAAGCCAACAATACTATATTAATATATGTACTATGTTCTTAATCATAATTAAAATTGATATCATAGTATTTCAGTATTTAGAATTTCACAATTTCCATAATAAATAAAAAGACCCTTATGTGGACACAATTTCTAGGCATACAATCACAATTTCCGTTCAAACAAAGCCTCATACAATCACAATTTCCATTCAAACAAAAAAGCATGACAATGCTCACTTCAAAACTCATCAAATGCAATTGAAATTTTATACAAAATATCTACATGTCTTACCTAAAAATGAATTTGGGTAGTGGCATGTGGGTAGGGCACTCGATAATATTCTTGAATCTTGATCTTTTCTTCTTAGTGTTTAGTTTTCAGCCTGTGAGATTGCAAATGCAACAGAGATGGGATTTTTCAAGCAACCCACAAGACCTAATGTGGGTGCAGTTTGTGACTTTGTGTAGTGGGAATAGGAATATATAACCCCCAACCCCAATCTTTTCATCCCTCTCATGTTTCAACCTACACGCTACAGGATTGCATCATCACGATTCATGGCTCGAAGTTCCTAAACATCTTTACTCCGCTTGGAACTCAGATGATCCTAAACTAGTACTTATCTATTTCCAATTGATCATGTGGCATGAGAAGACCAAGCCACTCATAGACTTAACGATGTGATAAAGGCATTGGTAAGTGAAGTTATGCGCGAAGATCACGTCAATAATTTGATGAACACAAGGTTGATTAGAGATGATTCGAGGAAGACTAATCGTGCCTAGAAATAGACGTAAGTTCCAATTTGCATGATGGGAATGTTACATTGGGAATCATGAAGTGGAAACAAGCATTTTCAAACTACTCATAAATTTTCAAATTACTCATAAATTTGACAGTTTTACATATGATAATTTTACAGTTTTAAAAATTAAGTAATGGTTAATGCAAATTTTAAAATTACCCGTGTTTTCGAGTTAAATAAGAGAAAAAGGGGTAAATACCCGATGTGCAACCCACATTACTCATATTCGAAGTGAATACACTGATGTCTTATCTAGTTATTATGACATGTCTTATCTCAAACAATAAGAAAATGTAAAACATAATTTCCTTGCAAGGTAGTGTCCCGAGCGACAGAGGCGAGGTAGCAGTCCAAGCGACAGAGATGAGGTAGCGACAGACAAGAGGGGACATGAGGGGTGAGATAGCGACAAACAAGAGGGGCAAGACATGGGAAAACAAAGGAAAGATAATGCCATACAAGAGGGGACACGAGGTAGCGAGTGACAAAGGGACTCGAGGTAGTGACAGAGGGGCCCAAGCAAGTGACAACGATAGAGTTCCTGAGAGCGACAGGGGGACCTGGTCTTGGGAGGGGGCTAGTTTCTGCAAGGGTTTAGGTCTTTGGATTCGAGATTTTTGGTAAAAGTCAAACTGCTACTCGACATGAATAGGTGTGGCAAGGGTTCTCTCTT
The DNA here is from genome assembly GCA_032191745.1 of Picea mariana. Lineage (NCBI taxonomy): Eukaryota > Viridiplantae > Streptophyta > Pinopsida > Pinales > Pinaceae > Picea > Picea mariana. The sequence continues at coordinate 23,010 of JASDQU010714876.1, forward strand.
TCCTCTCTTTATGTCTCCCTCTTTAAGCTTTGTTTATTTCCTTTAAGATAACACAAATGAAATGTGGGAAAAACAAAAACAAAACTAGCAGAAAACACATCAAAACAGTTATGGGGGTTAGTATGGAGGAACCAAAAGAAGGTTTAGCCCCGATGATCCAAGGGTCCAGTGTATAGGAGGCACAAATACCAATGCTTAACACCACATGAAACAAATTTGCAAACTACTCGATTATTGTGGAGAGGGCAGGGTACAATGGGGGCTTACAACCTCAATTTACTAGTGGATCTTCATTTTCCCATCCTGTAGTGACAGTGGAGGATTTAGCAAGAGCATGGGTTTTTTTTATGGCATATTTCTTTCAGAAGGATGCAAGAAATACAAATGAAAGATTGGTTTTTGTAAACGCAAAACAATATAAGGGGATTCTAAAGCGTAGGTAGACCCGAAAAGCTAAGGCAACCACATAAGAAAAAATTCGCAATGATCTTGCTGAAAGTGAACAACATATCCAGTAAGGCTTCTCAAGCCAGTGTGGAGCAAATAGAAATTAAGGATCTCGAACCAAAATTGGATAGAGCAAAGGTTCTCAAAGAAAACAAAGAAGACTGAAAAATAGTTAACCATGACAACACAGACCTATATAGTCCCACATCAA
>JASDQU010714877.1:9020-26973 GCA_032191745.1 Picea mariana
TATGGCTACACCCATGATCATTAATTTGAAGAAGGTGACAACTTCGTATTCAGAGTTGGTGGATCCCACATTGTACAGGCAACTAATAGATTGTTTAATGTATTTGGTCAACAAGGCCAAATATATGTTTTGCAATGAACACCTTGAGTTAGTTCATGGTGGAGCCAAGGCAGGAGCATTGGGTAGCAGCAAAACATGTGCTTGGGTATTTGAGGGGCATAGTAGAGTATGGTCTAAGATATCTTGGAGACAGTGAAGTGAAGTTGCAAGGGTATACAGACTGAGATTGGGCAGGCAATCCCACGGAGAAGAGCACCTCAGGGTGTTGCTTTGGCTTGGGACCAATGATGATATACTAATTCAGTAGGAAGCAAACTTTTGTGGCACTTAGCTCAGCAGAGGCAGAATACATGGCAGCCAATATGGCTAGTTGTGAGGCCATCTAGCTTCGTAAGTTACTTGCGGGATTGTTTGATCGAGAGTTGGATCCCACGATCATTTACTGTGATAATCAAAGTTGCATCAAACTCTCTAAGAATCTAGTGTTTCGTGACAGGACCAAGCATATAGAGATCAGATATCACTTCACACAAGACAAGGTTCAAATGGGAGCAGTGAAGCTCCAGTATATTCGCACGGATCAGCAAGTAGCTAATATTCTGACCAAGCCCTTGGCAAAAAGAAAGTTTGAGGCATTCAGAGACGGCTTGCATTGGTGCATAATTCCTTCCTCACTAAGAGGGAGTGTTGAGAATTATAGCTCGAACATGAACTTTTGCACAAGTTTCCTGTGAACATGCGAGAAGTAGTTCAAGATATTTTCAAAAAGTAACTTTTGAAAAGTAATTCTATTTTTGAAAAGGAAATTCTATTTTGTAATTCACTTTAGTTAAAAAGTGAAAGTCTTATTTTTAGCAGTTGAGTCTAAAAAGTGTATTTGATGCATGCATGACTTAGACTAGGAGTAATCTCATAAAAAGATTAGGGTTTTGGTCTTAGCTAAAACTATAAAGACAAGTCAAGATAGAGAGTTAAAACACAAATGAATCGTTGAGCAGGTTGAGAGACTAAGAGAGAGAGAGAGAGCAGGTAGCTAGGGAAGAGGCATTTCAAAGCAATGTGCAGCTTGAGGCAGCAGTTCATACAATTCTATATAGTCATACGAAAGGCCATACAGTCATACAGGCAGTATTGTACAGATCCATATAGTCGTATGGATAGATTCGTACAGTGGTACAAACAAGCCGTACAACAATTTTCTGCTATTTCTGGTTTTTTCCAGCACGTTGAACCTTTCAGTCAGGCTATACAAGCTTAGTTCAAGGTGATTTCAATAACCATGCAACTGCTAGTTTTAAGCAGCTTGTGGAGATTTCCTTGTAAGTTTTTCGAAGGAATGAAGAGCTAGTTTTGAAGGAGTAATTACATATGTATGTGTGAAATTGATTTTATACTTCCGCTATTTAATTCCAGCGATTGTGTGATTAATATTATGGTCTGAAATTTAATTTCAGCATCAATTAAATTCAGCGATTACTTGTTTAAATGAGATCATAAGGACTTTCATCACCTAGGGCTTGGGATTTTCACATTCTAGCGATGCGACTTTGTCTTGGAGGAGATTGAGGGAACGGCCTTCATATTATATTGTTTCCCTCATACGTGTGGAGGCGAGGAGGCTCAAATGCTAGCCATTTCACCTATTTTTGGCATGCTTATGCACTTATCTTGTGGAACGCTCCTCTCTTGGAGTATTTTATTCATTTGTTCAAATATGTTGACTTGTCAATCACTCATTTAGGGGAGGCATTCCACTACTTGAGCTCTCTCATTGCTTGGATGTTGTACATGTGGCATTAGTCCACCATATTTTATTGATTGTTTGACTTGTCCTCTCTAGTTAGTTGGAGGATAATGTTGGTTTATGTTTTCCTAGGGTTTCATGGAGATATTATTATTTTATTGTGGAGGTTGTTGAGCCTAAACTCTATATATTGAAGGCTCCTCAATTTGTAATGGTTGTAGAAAGTGCTAGTAACTTTGGAGATCATTTTGCTCAATATTATTATCAAAGCTTTGTGGAATGAAGGGTGTTGCCTTGCAAATGTGACACTTATTCATGGAGCTATATTGTTGAAGATTGATGTGGATGTTTGCTTGATGAAATTCGTCTTTGAGGCATGTTATCCACCAACTTGCACTAGAATGGACTTCCAGTGAGCCGCCAAAGATTGAACATTTTCATGTTCAAAATTCAGAGTTCAGAAGTTCAATCGGTCAATAAGACCAACCTTTTTCACATTTTCCATACCCTCCGGGGAATTGTAATAAGAGATGTTACATGATGAACTTGTAAAAGGTCTTAGCCACCTTTGACTTAGGCATGAGTTGTTACTCTGGAGTGTTTTTTTTTCACTTATTAATTATATTTTGTTGTTTAAAAGCAATTTATAATTTCTGAGTTTTTTCACTCAATTTCTCCAAAGCTGGAGTATATACTCATGGTTAGGCCTTAGCATGGATCTAAGCTTAGTGTCTAATGTATATTACCATGCTAAACATCCTTCTAAAGTCTTATGGAAATGTGCTAAGTCCCCCTTAGGTTTTTTTTTAATTTTCAGTTAATTAAAAAAATTCCGCAAAACAGGAATTTTTAATTAAAAAATAAAGTTATATTAAAAAGGTGGTACTAGGAGTCCTCCTATGCCTTGGGGGTGCTCATTTTTGGACCTAGAGCACCCACATTACCCAAGTAACCACTTTGGTGAGTAAAATTAGTGATTTTAATCACTTAAAAGTCAATTTTACTCAAAAAACTCAAAAAAGACACAAAAAATCAAGAAAAATCAGCAAAGGCTATTTTTTGAGAACATGTGGGGGACATGTTTTTAGTCAAATCTTCCCCACTTGAGATGAATAAGGCAATGTGGCACTCTTTGATGAGTTAGGAGTGAGTTCTAGCTTATTTGGCATGAGTTATGAATATTCTCTATTGGGAGGTGCACCCCTCTTGAGGAGAGGTGGCGCATTCCAAGAGAGGGTTGCCTACCTCTTGAGAGGTGGTGCCCTCCCCTTTGCTCCCAAGCTCACACTTGTCACATATTTAGTAAAGGGAGATGTGGCAGCCATTTGATTACCACTTGGCTCACATCCTCTTCCACATGGTGCGCCCTCCCTCAACACTTGGTGCACCCTCCTTAATTGGGAGTCTTCACCCACTTGCTATTTATACAAGCTTGCCTCCCATTGTTAACTAGTTGGAGTTTGGGGATCTTGCTTGTAGTTGTACTATTTGTAATACTTCTATTTTGGAATAAAGAGACTTTGGAGGTCAAGAAGGTGTGTTATACATGTGTGTGGATGCTTGATGTCATCTGTGTTTAATCTATGAGGTAATATTTGCCTAATTTCTTGCTTTAAGTTTGTTAATTTAACCTTTGGAAGGGTGCTATCATCCAGTAGGATAGGATTTTATCTAGCTTTGCTGTTAAATCCTATTGTTCATTTATATTTAGAAGCTTTGATGTGTATGCATGTTTCAGTTAACTAACATACTCTTCAAGTTTCTTTTGTAGGTGACACCAATTTTCTTTAACAAGTTTTGTTGCAAGATTTTAAAGCTTATAGGTTCTCATAGCTTGGAGTGGTGATGAAACTTGCTTGTCTCTTCACAACTTCAAGGATCTAAAGACTTAGTCCCTCCTTAACTCATCTAAAGACTCCATTGCCCAAGGGTTCCAAGGCTACAAGTTTCTTCCTTCTCTCTTTCTCAAAAGAAAATCTAAATTTTGGTTACTTTGTTGCAAAATGCAAGTATCTTAGATCTATCTTTATTTCAAATTATGAATATTTAAGTGTACATGCATAAGATAAACTAGATCCAAGTTTGTACTTTCAAGTTTTATCTAAATGCTTAAGATCTAGCATAGGAAAAGTCTCCTCTTAGCATGTTTTTCTTTCAAATTTTTTAGAAGTTAAAGGGTAGTTCTTTTCTAAAAGCTTTCACTTTCATATTCGGCAATTAGAGTGCCTTCACATTGCTGTTTTAAAACAACAAACAAAGACCCTAAGGAGACAAGCTCTTTAGCTTGCTCTTCTTAGTTCACTTTTGTTCATTTTACACTAGTTTTACTTAGTCAATTTTAGGGCTTTCCTACTAATAACCAAAGACACTTCCAAAGTGTTTTTGGCCATCTTTTGTCATTGTTTGTTTGTTGTTTTGTGCAGGTTTGTGAACAGATAAGAGGAAATTATGTCCATTTTGGGCAAATTTGGAGCATCCGGGACCCCTGGGGGCACCCCTTTCTTCAATAAATACTTGTAAAACATCATAAAAACTTGTGACCCCCTAATGAATGGTCACAAGTCAATCCCATAAAGAGTTGTGTAATTTCTTTAATAAAATCAGTGGGGCTACAAGCTCCCACTCTTCATCCCCCCTAGGGGGAACGGTGTTTTTGGTGTTTGTTTCAATTTTGCAATTTAGCTTAGATTCATTTTTCACAACTAAGGATAAGCTAAAATTAATCTTTCAATTCATCACAAAGCACTACAATCTCATATAAACAATAAAGTTAAAATAAATCTTCACAATCTAGATTAGATTTCATTTTGCAAAAGTAGAATATTAATTGCTAGTTAGTTTTCATTTATGCAATTTCAAAGTTGGAAATAAGCAGTGTCCTCAGCTCCTCGCAAGAGGCTGGTCAGTGAAGACTTTAGTAATTAGAAAACATTTCTCTTTCAGTACTTTGTTTTATTGTTTAAAATAAACAACTCCCCTCAGCTCCCAGTACGGTTCCTGACCCTTCCAATTGCGAGCTTGTCTCCATCTTCTGGGATTAAATTTCATACACGCTGAGCTAGTCAGTGGTGATAGATTAATTAGGGAAATCCTAAAGAGAACTTTGCTTTAGTGGAAACGTAAGAGAGTCTGTGTAAGATATCTGGCGGGAACTTTGAGATCTAGGTTCTCCCTGTCGGATCTCCCACATTCTCTTGAGCTTGTGTGCAAAATCAGAGGGACCTCCCTGTTGGATATTTGGCAAGCGCAACCTCCACTTTAGGGACTTTTTCTGAAGGGCCAAATCTAGTTCAGACAAACACTTTATTTTCCATGCAAATATAAATTATCTCATTAACCTACCATCAATAAATCCTAATAAAACACATGATCTACATTGCCCATGATACCTTTAAGGCACTGGTCTCATTTATACATTTGCAAATCCATATGCTTCAAACATTTTATTTCAGTCATTTACTTTGAAGCAATTTGATTTTACTTGCATCTAACATTTGTCTCAAGTATCATTTATGCAAGTATATGTTTTATGTATCTTGTGGTGAATAATTGATCTGTGTATGCTTTTGTTTTATATTGGTTAATGAAAGTTAAACTCCTAGATTCAATTCTTGTACTTAGATAAATTTCAAGCCTTAGTGTATTTGTTAGAGACTACCCCCTTGGCTTCGCTAGGAGTTGGCCTAGACGGAGGAGTTGAGGATTAGGTGACAACACCTTAACTCTCACTTGCCCCCAAGGACACACCGAGTGGATTGAAGATTTCTTCCACGTCTCTCAGGTGTGTATAAGGCGGCAACAAGGCCAAAGGAGGAGTATGTCTCCTACATTAAAAGTAACTAGGTGTGAATGTTCCCTTTTCTCTCTAGTTTCTTATGTGTTTTGCTCATGGAATAAATCTGGATGCATCTATCACATATAGGAGTTGTTTTTGGTTTCCTTCCTTGAATAAACTATCCTCAAAGTCATTTTCTTGAAGGTACATCTCTTAGAGAGTCCATCCTTTTTGAATTTCTATATTAACTTTCAGCCATATTGGGACCTTTATAGCATGCTTTTGCAGCCCCAGTAATCCTAATAACCTTGTTTGATCAGCCATCTAAGAGAGCCCATTTGACCCCATTTACCCAAAGCTGGAAATTAGGCACTTGTCCTTCCCTTTCAAACACCCAAAAACTCATAAAAAATAAACTTTTATTTCTGTTTTGCAATCTGAAGCATCCTAACAGACCAAGAGATTTATTAATAGTTATATAAATAATTTAACAACAATAATGATATATATGCACATAGAGATCTATCTATTGAAATTCGAAACATGGATATCTGACCACTTCATTCTATTCAGAAATAGATATCATTGAATCAAACCTGTTCTTGACATATTGTTATTTGGTACCATATTCAATTCTTTAGGCTTCTATTGAATAGAAAAACAAAAGATGTTCAGTCATCTTCTTGTATATGAAATATCCTCTAGATAATGAATATCAAAAGAAAAAGAATTGGATGATATATTATGAACCTATATGACTGGATTGGATGACACATTATGAACTTGTGGCTTTAATTTCTAGGAAAAGCAATTGCTCTTCAGATTGGCATAATCGTCATTAAGAATCAAAGTTACCCACTTACAAGGTTCAGCCTCACTTTGGCCCCTGATCATAGTCACCCACTTACAAAGTTCTGCAATTGCCTTATTTTCAAAATGTGCATGACTATGGTACTAGTGGCAGATCAGGTTCAACGATGACCTTTTAATCCATGAAAGGCTAGTCTTCTTTAACGTGACAAATAAAACAAATGGCAGGTCCACTGCATGGGGATGTGATTCTATCTGCATGTGAACATAGAGGGAAACTGTTGATATCCACCAGAAAATCAATGACCTTCTCTCTGAAGGCTATGTCCAGACTAGGAGACCAATCTGCAACCCTCCTGCTTAAGTCTGAAGAAATCTGACTAAGCTAATACTAGAAATTCTATTTGAAAGGGGAACATTCACCTTAAAACATCCCATGGAAAATTAAAACTTAAAAAAATTCATTAAAGTAAAAAGCACATCCTCCTCGAATCATCATCTTTATGTCAGAGAATCTACATCTGGTCTTTGCAGCAGTGAGAAACTAAACTAAAATTTAAAATTGGTGGCAGACAATCAGGAACGAGAGGAAATACCATTTCTTACACATACTAACAAGTAAGAACATATAAACATAAATTAGTTTCAAAGTAAAATTCCAGAAATAAAGGGGCCACATTCCAATGACAAGCAGTCGTGCTCAGAGGCACTGGTTTGTCTTTATGTGAAAAGATTTGCAATATAAGGAATTATATGTATTATTGCAGGTATGGAAAATGGGATAAAAACATGAATTCAATATCATTCTTAGGACATTAATGCTTCGGTCATAAAGAATGAAAAAAGAGTTCATAAATCTGTTTATAGAAAATATGTAGCTTTGTTATCAGTTACAGAGTTATAAATTGTTTCCATCTATCACATTTCGATATCAACAACATACCGTAATGGTTGACGTTGGTTTAAAAGCAAGTCTCACTTTTATCATCTCGCCATTAGATATCCCACCCTGTTAAAAACAATCAATAGCTATAAATTTCTTATAAAACTTGATACATGGAAAATTGAAGAACACCTGATACCCTTAGTGTACTGTGGAAATACCTGTATACCACCTGATCTATTAGTTCTGGTCCTAATATCTCCACTCTCATCCATGTAAAACTCATCATTGTGCTCACTGCCAGTAATTAGAGTTCCTGAAGAAAATGGGGCACCACAACTAAGTCAATAAGATTTTGGAAGCCTGCAGCTGGTAGGCATCATGATTCTCAAACCCTCGTCTCAGAAAAGAAGAGTATACAATATGGAAATTATGTAAAAATTAATTTCTACAAAGCTACCTGCAAACCCACTGCCAATTTCAAATCCTTTGGTAGCAGGCAAGGACATTAAAGCCTTTGCCAGCTCTGCTTCAAGCTTGTCAAATACTGGTGCACCAAGTCCCTGAAGAATGCAAAATTATTACTAGCAACAGAACTACCAAGAATACCCTTGCAAAGGTTTGCCTCAATATTTATCAATTTTCAAATGAATCAAAACAAGAGTGATAGAAGTAATTCAGGAAAAACATAGTTCCTGGCAATGATGATTGCAGTTACATACCCTTGGTACATTCCTTACAATGCAGGTAACAACCCCACCAACCGAATCACCTTTTGTTCGAACATCATCTATAGCAGCTATCATCTTCTCAGCATAAACAGGATCTGGGCACCTAACAATATTGCTTTCTACCTGCAAAAGGTTTCAAAGTGAAATAAAGGTTAGAATTTACAACCAAAACGGGGTTAAAATTAATATAATCCCAAAATTATTCTGGTGTTGAAATTCAAAGATAATTTTAATTTAACAGCATAATCACATCCAAGATTAAGCTAAAAGCTTCTCCTCAATATAACCAAATCTTGTAAGATCGATAATAACAAATATTCCAGGCCTTATCATTTAGCGAAATAAATCAGAATTCATCAAATCCATTGGCACAAATTGAAAATTAACAGGTTTAGACAAAATCCTCCCCTAGAAACTTCATTTTCAGATCCTAACATGTAATTAACCAAGCAAGTTAATTTTGTATTGTACCTCAGCCTGAGTCAATGTGTCATGATCAACAATGCCATCTGGGAGAACCTCTTTATGAACCTGTGAAACGTATGCTAGAACCTGTAAATGCAGAAGAAAACAAGTAAACAACAAAAACACCTTATAGCATTTTACTCCCCAGGGAATCCCATATCCAAGACGTCCCTCATCCATTATCCTGAGTGCTAATATACTCCTCCCAATACAAATACTTATCCTAAGAAGACGTCAAAAGATCTGCATTCACATTTAACACAACCAAAGTCATGTGGCTTGTATTTGTGATGCAACAATGAAATTCAAATAATCATCCATGCAAAAAAATATGATAACATTTCCCATTACATTTGGCAAACAGAATTAAGCAGATTTTGATAAACTTCATATATTCAAACAAAAGACGATAATATTTTTTATAACTTCAACTTTGATCCAAAAAAATGTCAAGACTGAAACATGTTAAGCATCATATATTGTTCAAAAACATGTTCCTAGATAAATACATACATACATAAATGCACACATGCACATATAGACATTATTATATTAATTTTTTTTAATTTAAACAAATAAAAACAAATTTTAATGATTTTTTCACGAATTTTATATAAAAGCCTGCTTGGCTGATTAAATTTGCCGTTAAATTCACCAGTGCATGCGATTAATGAACTTCAATTCTTTACCCCAAAAAAAACGGCCAATGCAGTGACTGAGAACACAACCACCATCATATTAAAACTGAACTATCATGCTTTTGCAAAATACATCTGTAGAAGGGAAGATAAGATACAGTAAAAAGTAAGCCAATGGGACTAGAAAATACAATGAGTCACATAAAAAATGTGGAAGTGCCAAGACTAGTCTTGAAAGCTCAAAGATAAAGAGATACAAGTGACACCAAAAGAAAAGTGAGTAGGAAAAGGTGAACCAAGAAGGAAAATCGTAGAAATCCTGACTCCACACTAGATATAGAGGAGGGAGCAGAGCCATCCTCATCTCCATCATGAAAGTACCAATGCAAAGACCAATAATGTCCTTTGCAGAATGCCCGAAAATGGGAGGGCTTAGCTAGGTGATCATGGAAGGAGCAACGTGGAGGTGGTCAGCCAAACCTCTCCTAACATTTGAGGCCGGAGAGAAAAATCTAGTGATGGACATCTGGTTGTTTGATATGAGCACAACTCTGCACTAAAAGCGGGTACCTCTTTGTGGCCTTGTGAATGTAGTTTAATACCAATAGAAGGAGACAATGTGCGATATCTCAGTAACCTACTATCATCTATGTTTGGGGCTAGGGGATCTACATGGTGCTTACCACCTCTAATCACTGAGATAGGCTACGAAGAGATCAATTTGGTGGGACAAGGTCTACATAAATCTTGTAAGGTCTATCGTCTGTGTAATTGCCTCGCATATGTAGAGAGGCAAACATTTCTAATCTTAATAGCAAAAGAAGATGGCAAGGGACCTCCAAAATCACAATATAAACTTAATTGATGGTATAGAAAACAATGTCTCAATGAGGACTTAATTAAAAGCAATGTCGCAAATATCTTTGACTCTCCCGATATTTTCCAAGATTTCCGTATTGCCATTTTTTTTTAGTTTTTCCAAATTTTTCAAGTCCAAGTTTATGTTTGCCAATATTTTCCCCAACATTTCCAATAAGTTTACTTCCGGACCCTCAGCAATATATTCCCCAAAATTATATTTGCAACATTAATTACAATAGACTTGCACAATTATAGAAATACATCAAAAAGAACTACAATTGACCCAATCAGAACTTTATATTTACTTGGTAAAAACTCCATCTTCATCTCATCAAATTCACCAATGAAGCTTTGCCTTTGTGCATAGGTTTATCACTCAACATCCAAGAAAAAGCCACTAAAGTATATCTGAACTGCTCAAAGGTGCTCATACGCAACTATAAAAGAGAGTTGTCAACTTGCAATTTACTTATGTATATCATGCTTAATTTTCCATGAAGTTACCCCTTAAATTTGGGGTTTATGAGGTTGTCTGACAGATTTTGGCTTTCTTTCAAAGATATTCTCACTTTTTGTTTTTTATTTTCCTACTATTTATGTTTATTTATGTGTTTTCAATAAACAGAAAAACTTATAAGGTAAAGCTATTAAGTTATTGAATAACTCGAGGCTATGTCAGAGAACTAAATAGAGTAAACAGACTACATGCTCGCACAATTTATGTTAATAGGATAACACAAATAACAAGATTCATAACAATCTATCTTGTAGGAAATGTCCCCCAAGCCCACGTACCAGTCCCTGAAACGGCCGGAAACTCAGAAACGGGTACAAAACGGCTTGGAAGCGCCAGCAGCCATACCGTACAACATTTCCCAATTTGGAAATGTCGTATGGTACAGCCAGCAGCATTTCCAAGTGGTTTCGATGAAAACCAAGCCGTTTCTGCATCCTTTTTATTGCTATGTGGGCCCGTCCAAGTGCCCATGAAGGGCGCGGGACCCTTAGGTGGAAAAACACTTATTAACCACTAATAAACACATCTAATCACTCCACATTTATTTGAAATATAGAAAATTTAGAATTCTCTAGAAACCCTAACAGATTCTTTTTTTTGATAAGAAATCACTTCATTCACTCATTGTTCACACTTTCTTCAGCTCTAGTTCTATTTTTAGGATATGCAATTGTACTAGATATACACACACATCATGTTTCCCCTGACGTACCCATTTTGGAGGGGTCATGTTTCCAAGCGTTCCCATTTCAGAAACTTTTAGACGTTTCCATGTTTCATGCAACTTAGATAACAATGTAAATAATGATTTTATTTTCACTAATCAACACAATGATCAATGTACATATACCCAAGTGAGTATTGTTATCACTCAAAGTTATCCCTTGGAAAAATTCCCAAGGGTGGTCGAATAACAAGAAAAGTACCCCACTCTGAAACTAGTGCTTGCCTTGCTAGTTTCAGCCTTTAGGAGGTGTCCCTAAGAAAAACATAGAACTTGGAATTCAGATATTTTTAAGAGAAACCAGTGCCAAATTCAGTGGGTGATACATAAGATAAGATAAGATAAGACAAGTTTATTAATGTCCAACAAATGACCAAACTAGGTCAATGGCACTGCTCAGTATATAAGTGGTGATACAAAGTGGGAGTGCGAAAGCCACTACTATAAAAGCAAAGAAACTAATCCATATGATCTAAGCTCAACTATCTCAATGTCAAAAAGAGATACAATACTATGGGGTAAACCGTAAAGTACATGGGAAAGAGACTTGGGGCTCCAAATGCCTGCCGTTAGACGAAGGAGAGGGGAGGTCCTCCTCTTAAGTCAAATGGGCAACTCACCTACCATCCAAGGCCAAAGGAAAGAATCTTTGTAAAGAAGGTTGGATGGAGGAGTTGGATCTGGCCCAAGTGATGTCTCTCTGTCTGGACGAGGTGAATCTCTATCAGGAGCTGGTGGTAGGGCACTGCCTACTGGTCAAGTGTAAATTGTCCCGAGACCTTAGACGAAAATTTTGCATGAGCCTCCCTACCGGGCATTGTGTTGCCTCCGGGGGTCTAACAGATCTGGGAGCTGAAAAGATGTTGCTCCTTTTCTCCAATCGAATAGAGAAAAGGGAACTTGTGTGGAATTTCCCATCCGAGCTATATTTCTCAACAAAATTGACACATAAAACATGTAAAACAAGAAATAGAGAACCATCCATGATGGAGTCTGGGAACAAACTCTACCTCAACAATCCAGTTCCTTAAAGTTTAAAGTTTAAACAACTCAAGGATGCTGATGAGGGCATAATTGATAGGTGTCCAATATGTCTGCAGTCCTTGGATAAAGAGTTTTCCCTAGATTTAGATACCACCAAGGACAATTCGAATAAATGTGCAAACTCTTGGAATGGACATTTTGATAACATGCATTGTCATTATTTTTCATGTCTTCCACTAGTATTCCATTGCTTCGTTTTGTTGGTGTAACTAGAGGATGGCTACATGTTGATGGGTTTAGAGAACTTAGATGTCTTAAGTTCTCTAATTAAGGTATCAACTAAAGCCAATTTAATATTTGGTATTGCCTAAGCCACATGCCTAAAATTGGGCATGGTAAAATTCATGAGTTCAGATGCTATGGCATAGTTTCCATTCTGGAAACAATTATTCTGCTCAGATGCTAAGAATAACTAAAGAAAAAAATTTATTACCTCCTGACAATATCAGTACACATCTCAACATGATATTGTTTACCACATGCCTATCATGAGTCCTTTAATGATTACCTATAGCCATTTTCGCGTAAATACCAACAGAGGAAACAGTTTGACATAGCAGTCACAGCACTGCTTGCAATAATTGGAAATTTCTGCAACTCAAATGAGGTATTCCACACAATATTGTTTTTTGTAAATTTAAAGTTCAACTAATTAATCTTTATGGTATCAGTGGAGAAATGTTTCCAGTATTTAAAAATGTCTAGTTCATGTAGGGGGGGCAAAAAAGTATACAAGAAGCCTTAACATATTTCTGCAAATAACAATACTGAAAGTAGTATGACCGTACCTCAGTCCCAGCTTTTAGCTCGAGTATCTTCTTTGCCACAGCCCCAGCTGCCACTCTTCCAATTGTTTCCCGTGCTGAAGATCTGCCACCTCCCTGCATTTTATAGAAATGCAGTCATAACACATAAATCGCCGAAGTTGTACATTTAAAAACAAGAAACATTTAAAGAGAGGCATACTAATCAGCAAATAGGCATGCTGAAGTATACCTGAACTGAACGAACACCATATTTGAAGTCATATGTGGCATCCGCATGAGATGGTCGATATGCTAATGACATTTCACTGTAATCCTGTCAAGTTCAGTGAAATGCAATCAAGAAAGAGTGGATTTGGACTTTCAAAAACTCATGTTCTTTAAACAACTATGTCCATTACTTTGTAAAACTCAATGCCAAAATATATGACACAATCCTATTCTCTATTCAGAGCATCAACTCTGTAACCAAGCACTCACGATGTTAGTAGACATAATCATCATAGAGTGAATTGTCTCCAAGAACTTTAATGTTTTATCCAATTAGTTATCACATTACTATAACCACATATGGGTACACAAGTCAGAATATACATGGTTAGACTTACCAGGACCACATATACATGGATAGCATACACTATTTAACTTGGGTACCAAGCCATAGGGCTTACATGTGTCAACAGCTAAACCTTTAATGCTAAATAGTAACATTGCACTACTGCCAATGCCTGGTAGGAATTACCCATCCACTAGATTTCACCCTCAACCCAAGCAAAGTAAAAATGCAAGGCTCCCAAATACTTAGAGACTTACAGATAATCCTCCCTAAAAGAACTAAACATATGTTATGCAGGGATATGTCCATGAAGGCAGGTCGCATAGCCTCCATATTTCTTCCCTATACTAAGGGATGCCATCTAGGTATGACAGATGGGGCAGACATGGTGAATTTGCCTAACCAACTAGTCCAAGGCAGGTTGAGAATGTCTCTACTCATCCGTAATTGGTAAAGGATATCTCCATCATACCCAGTTCATTTAATAGACAGCTGAGAGGTATTCAGGTGCAGCCAGCCATCCTCAGCAACCTACAGGTGGGTTATCCGGTTTTAGGAGGACAAACAGTTTCTTTTAGATTTTAACATTTTATTTCAACACTTATCTAATTAATTATCTGTATACACACGCACGCACATTTAACTTATGCATTGAACAGAGAATCATAAATAGATGTTTAATATATGTATAATTTTGTGTTACAGTTCTGGCCACCTGCCATCCTTGATTAGTTGTCCCCTGTTCCCTCTCTCGAAATTTACCCTAGTCCCCAGTCATGCCGGAACCTAACCTTGTCTCCATATGCTGCCAACCCTCCATCCCAAAGTTAATGACAAACACTCAAATAAAGAAAGAACAGGCCAGCATCTACAACATCCGATGCTGCTTAGAGACTCATTAGGAATCCTTAATATCATGTAGAGAGAAAAATTGGCTAACATTCACATCATCTCAAACTACCTCGAGACTTGGCAAAGATTTGTTCCATGATCTGTAAAGATACAAAGTTACAAATCCCTTCACCTGGTTATTAATGAAATATATATATATATATATATATATATATATATATATATAGAGAGAGAGAGAGAGAGAGAGAGAGAGAGAGATTGCTAACTCTTGATCCTAGCTTGACCATGGACCATAATTCCCCCAGTGAACTTCAACTAATCATATCACCCTACAATCATAAATGATAAAGACATAAGGCATAGCCAAAACTAAGAATAAAAACACTACATATTGTGATTAGTCAACATATTAAAATCATATCTATAATTGAAATTAATAACATGTGTGTGTAGTTCAAACTTCAAACAGCTTACATTAATACAAGCATTATTGTTTACACATAATCAAAAAAGTGCAAATATGGAATTTGTCATAGTTTCACCATAACCGATTCTTAAAACACAACTGTTCATATTTAATATAGGAAATAGTTATACCAATGTTTTGCCTCTATAAACCTCCCAAATCGAAGTTCTAATGCCTTCCAATCACAATCCAAACTAGAAACCAAGGCTATAGCAAGCTTATAGAACCTCTAGAATGAGGCTGATTATTCAAAGACATTTACGAACACTACAAGGACCTTTCAATGGCAGAAGACATCAAAACACTATCTCTAAAGTATGAATAAGCACCTATATCAAGCCTGCACCAAAGTTGAGTATAAGAAGCCAAACAACAGCAAAAATAAACAAAGAAAGAAAGAAGGAAATACAGAAATGAAATGAAAATGAAATTACTGTACACAAATGACCAAAATAGGTCAATGGGACTTGGAAGAACAGTGATTAAAAACAGCAATAAAGAGTGCCTAAAGTACCTCTAAAAACAAGAAACCAATATCTAAAACCTAGATTAGAGAGTGTAGGAAACAAAAAAGGAAAGGGGTGAACCACAAAAGGGTAAACCGTAGATAGAGTAGTAGGTCAAATGTAAAAGAAGAAAATAGTCCTGTGACAAGATAAACTGTTTGTGTCATGACTGGAATGTCGAGGAAGATCAACACCCAAGAAAGAAGAGGAGTGATCATCCTTGTTTATGACAATGAATGTGTTAATGTTGAACCTGATAATGTCCCTGGAAAGTGGCAAGGACTAAGAATGTTGAGGAAGAGCAACACCCTGATTGGCATCATAGCAAGAAGAAGAGACATCATCTATGTCAAACACCATGAACATGTCCATGTTGAGTTTGATAACATCCTTTTGAGAGTGGTAGGAGTAAAGAGGACTTGTCTGTGCTATCCTTGGAGAGGAATTGGGAACATGTTGCTATAGCCCTCCTAACATCCAATGCGGACGAATCTCTCAGAAGAGAGAAACACAGTTGTGTACAATTGTCTGTGAGATCTGCACTGAGAACGTGGAAGGGAAGTGTTATTGCATGCAAATACACAGTTCATTTTTCATGCTCCAAAGTAGTCATTTCCTACCTTAGGAGGACTCATAAGGTCAGCGGGAAGTGCATTATGAAGTGAGCTCCTATACGGAGTTGAAGATCAATCACAATTGCAAATGTTAAGCAATGACCTAGAGGTCAGTCTTAACATGATCGAGGCCCGGATAAACTTGCATTCATCTTTCATGGATAGATCAAGTCAAGAAAGGTCTTGTGGGATGCATGAACCCCAAGTGAAAAACTAAGTACACATAAATGAGGAGAGCTAGCATGGATGAGGGTGAGAATTCATCTAAGACCCCATTCACATAACAAATTCAGGGTATTTCTACATAGTTGGAGGAGCTTTTACGTGTTTTGAGGCATATTTCAATTTTCACCTTTGAGGACTCCTTTTGGATTGATGGCACGATATTTGATGCATTTTCATATATTTGGAGGCGTATTTCACCTTTGGGGAGAACTTCAAGGTAGGAACACATTATTTGAGGCATGTTCCGCATATTTGGAGGCATATTTCACCTTTGAGGTCTTTTCGGGTAAGGATACATTGTTCAAGGCAAGTTCCACATATTTTTGGAGGCATATTTCACCATTAGGATGGTTAATATGGAGCCTTTGGCACACCTCACAAGCAAGATTGCACTCATCTAAAAGAGTGTTCCACGTTAAAGGCATACACTGAGGAAATTTAAGGTATATGAAGAGGACATGTGGCTAGGTGGACCTTTGCAAACCTTAAGTCATGGCAATAGGACCACTAGAAGAGGAACTCCCTCCTTGGGAGCTTTATGGAGAGAGAGCTTTTTATGCGGAGGAAAAGGTGAAGAAGGATCTTCTAGGTCTTTCTTAAATAATATTTTAATGAAAAGGTGAAGAAGGATCTTCTAGGTCTTTCTTAAATAATATTTTAATGAAAAGGTGAAGAAGGATCTTCTAGGTCTTTCTCAAATAATATTTTAATGAAAAGGTGAAGAAGGATCTTATTTTATGAAGAAGGGCCATTTTTATATTATTTTATGGAGAGTGAACTTTTCTTGTGGAGGAAAAGGAAGGATCTTCTAGGTCTTTCTTAAATAATATTTTAATGAAAAGGTTGGAGGAAAAGGAGAAATATTATTTTATTATTTCATATACCTTAACCTAATCACTCTAGGGTTTGAAGATAAACTATAAATAGAGAGCTCATTTCATTTGCAAAGGATGATTCTCAGAGGAGTAGAAGACCAGGTATACTTGGCTGTTGTTGTTATAATCAGTGTTATTAAAACCAGACTGGTCCAGCAAAACCAGCCGGTTGAACCGGTTTGGAGGGGAAAACGGTATGGTCGGTGCAACAGAACTGCTTTTGGCTGGTTCGGTACCAAACCAGTCGGTTCCATATCGAACCGGCCGATTCCGTACAGCGCATCTAGGCCCATGGATTTCAAAAAAAAATTAGAAAAAAACAATTGTTTAATGGAAGGGGGGCCTGTTATCGCACGGTTTGTAGGAAAGGGCCAAGGGGCTTTGAGACCGGCGTAACAGGAGCTTCCCCACCCACTGTCACCTCGATGGGGAGCTCTTTCTATTTAGGAGGGCAAGTCCAAGGGAGACGTCCCTAAGTCAATCTGGATTTGAGGAAGGCTGAAGGATAAGGCCAAGACAAGGAGAAACCCTTCCACAGATTGATGCCCAAGATAGTCACAAAACCACTGCTGAAGCACCTGTTTGCGAGACAAAACAGAGACAACTAGAGTATATGCTTGCAATGGGTTAGTACTTCATAAAATAAATGACTATCTTTGATTCAATAAATGAGCAAATACTAATGCTATTATTGACGAAGTCAATGATGGCTAAATAAGCAAAGACTTATAATAACTTCTCAATATAGCATAAAGGACAATAGCATTCAATGTGATCAATTCAAACCATGTATCAAAATATCAATGCAATAGATCAAGCTCATATAATAATGCTGCCACGTCA
>JASDQU010714879.1:25168-38964 GCA_032191745.1 Picea mariana
TGAGCACCCGACAGTTATTTGGCAACAGGAGGAGGAGGCTTTGGTGAAAGCCAAATAAACTTAAAATCCTTAAGAAAAGCCTAACTATTTAAACCCTTGGCCACATCTAATAATACTTGGGGGGTTTGATAGTAAAGAGTGTAGATTGTCTTCATAATAATTGTGCTTAATCTTGATAATCTTGTTGATGAAGTAATATGTTGATGATCTAGTATAGATGATGATGTGGTGAATGCTCAAGTCTTCTTTTTCCTGCACACATTAAACATACTTGGTTAGATTGTAGTATCTCATTCTTTTGTAAAGATTGTAAATGAATGTACATGTTATTCTTTGATTGAGTAATTCTTTCATGTAAGTAATTGTATTTTGGATTAATTTATTCTTTCGTAAATTTGTAAACACTTTGTAATCTATTGCAATAAACAACCCTTGAACATAGTTGACCCCTTGCCCAATTTCTAGGCACTAGTCTTAGTTGACCTAGGGAAAGGACTTGCTTGTCATGCTAACCCTTGCATATTGCATGGTTGCCTTAGCATCTTAGGATTAGAAACCCCTCTAACCTTAACAAACTAAAATTAACTACTAGAACTTAACATAATTCATCTAGTAACTAAGGTCTACCCCCTTTGGCTTCCCTAGGAGTAAGCCTAGACGGAAGAGGTTCCGGTCAAAGTGACAGCGTGGGCTATGAACCTAGGCATTGTGCCTCCAAGGACACACTGAGTGAGCCGAACTCAACTCACGTCTACAAGTGTGTATAAGGACGACAACACGACCTACAGTGAAAATTCTTGATTAGAGGGCTGACTTGGACATTTGAAGACTTAAAGAGTTTGCTTGTGGAGTGCATTGAAGGGCCTTTAAAGGCTGGATGTTGCACCAAAGCCCTTCTTTTCCCTTCATTTAGGGAGGTGGGCCTTTGCCCCTTGATTTTGTGCATGTGGCTTGAAAAGCTCTTCTCTTGTATTTTCTTTGATTAATTAATTGTTGAAGAGGGCCTTTTGCCCCTCCATAGGCTAGATTAGGTGATTTTAGCTTAAAATATTAATATTTTAATGTAAAGGAAGTTGAGCACCTCCTCGATAAATAGAGGTGCACTTCCTCTCATTTGATCATCACAACTTGAGGGAAAAATCCCTTAAGAGGTTTGAAATTTTTGAAATTTCTTGAAGCATTTTTGTCTTGGATGGAGGATTACAGAACTTTGTGGAGACAAATCGACACCAACATAGCTCCAGACACTAGATTAGTGCAAACCCATGGGACCGTCCCCCGTCCCACGAGATTTCAGTGACATGGCCGGACCAAATCCCTTCCTAGGAGACAGATGAAATCCCCCAAGCCTAGAAGGTCTACTACTTCTTCTAGTCAGTAGCACAACGAACCATCCATGCATTCCACCAGTTTCCCCACTGTACATCCCACTATACTGAGATTTCTTCATTCGACCTCAAATGGTAGGAAAGATGGGTCCATTCCATGATAGACCTATTTCATTACCTCTAGTTCCTCCTGTTCTTGAATCTTCTACAATACATCTCTTTAGAGCAGGTCTCTAGGCTTGGGGCCGAGGGTTGTTCACGCCTCAACTTAGATCTCACTCGTTACTACTATACCTTCACTTTATTTTTTGCATCTTGCCTTTTATAAGAGACCTTTTGGCACTCTGCTTTGTAATGACATCATTGTACTCAACGGTCCCTTTGACCTACTTTTGTGGTCATTAGTCAGACATCAATAAAATTATCTTATCTTGTTTTGGGTGGATGATCTATGAAACTAGGGTTTCCTCATGCATAGCGACTTGGTTTAGTAAGTGTTCTTTCCAAGTTTAAGTGTTGGTTCATGGTATATCTTGGTGGATGCTCTATTAGATGGTTAATAGTCGCGTGTTATCTTGTATCTTTGGCTCATTTTGTTAGAAACCCTAAGGAAAGATTAAGATTGTTTATCCCCTTCCCTTCATTCATCTTAAAACTTGTTGAAGAATTTAAGACCTAGCCTAGGGGTTAAGATTGTTTATCCCCCTAGACCTTGTCTTTGGCTAGTTTAAATCCAAGGGTTTATGATTGGATACACTTTAAGGTTTACTCTAGTTTCCATTTGATCTTATGCTAGATGTCTTAGAAGAATAGGACGACACCTAGGGTTTATGAGTGTATACACTCTAAGGTTTGTCTCATAGAAGGTTGGTCCTGGGCCTATGATGGTATAGTTCTAGGGTTTGAATCTTCAAGCCTTTTATTTCCTTTAGCTCCTTTCAACTTGTTGCATTGACTACATATGGCCAACAAAAAGACATTGATCTCCCAACCTCCAACCACCTTTCTTTACTACCTTAAATCTTACCAAAACCAATTTTGCTTGGACTCACTCTTCACATCGTCTTGAGCTTTATTTCCCAAGTCCTAGCAATCTTAATCCAATGAAACCCCCTTGAGACAGAGAAGAGCTGGCCTGAAGTGAAAGAGGGCTGGTGAGGTGACAATGGCCTCCCTCTTGGTTACACCGGATCACACTCGCGCTTTTGGACTTTATCTCTATAAATGCGAGTTTGTGTGATAACATATACTATTACAAGAGAGTGAGAAATTTTATTAATATCAATTAAATATTAGCCAATCTTTTATTAATATCTTATTTAGCATTAACTACCACAGATACTTGGGACAATTAACCAATTAAATTTAAATAATATAGAAATGACTAATTATAAAGAATGTTACACATTGTGTTCCCATCTTAAAATTATCCACAAAGTAAAAATTGTTTGTTTAAGATCTTATTAATAATAGTAGAATTATAACATTAAGCTCTTGTGAGAAAGCTTGCTCACAAAAGAAAAGGCCACAAAAGGATCCAACAAAAACACCAGTTATATTCTCATTTAATCAAATTGTGTACAGGACCCCAAACTTAGGGTAAGGAGACATTATAGAATATGAACCCTTTACTATCTATGTAAAGAAAATCAAAGTTTGTCTTGCATTGTAATTTTTGAGACTTTGAACCCCTAGTTAAATGCTAAAATATTTAGCATCTATCTGATTACAAGCAAAAGCCCCTCAAACAAAAATAAGGCAAAAACAAAGCTGCAGAAAAAGTTATTGCTTATAACAACATAAACAATGATGGGAGTTTCAAGTAGTAATTAACCATGTCCTCTTGAATGTTTAAGCACTTAAAAATGCAGCAGTGAACTGTTCAAATCACCTAATTTTACAACTTGCACATTTTAGCATTTTCTATAAAATCATCTATCTTGATATAAGGAAACTTGGATTCCTCAACTAAACAAACTCTAAACTAACAAAATAATCATGGTTGATATTTATATATTTTCTTGACGAGAAACTCGAGTTGCATGGTGTTTATAATAAAGTTGCATAGATGGAATTTTTGGTTTTTATCATCTGAATAAGTACCCTGTTTCATAACTGAGCTAGCCTAGAAAAGTAAAAGTATCACCAGTCTAGGAAGTACATCAATGCACCAAGAATTGAAGTTGAAAAATTTTAATTCCATATTTAGCAGTTCACATAACACTATCATGAACTCAGAGACTCTGCAACCTTCTTAGTAAGTAAACTGGCCAAAGCAGTTGTAATCAATACAACATGTCATTCTTTTCTTTACTATCATACAGGGAAAAAGTTAACATTTATCAGGCATGAAATAGCCTACAATGACATGACTCCTAAGTTGAATTAGACACTGTCTCTACATGTAAATTCTTAAACTGCACCGTGAGAATTCTTTTAATTGCAACATGAACGTGTATATGTCTGATAGTATATAGTTTGATGGGAGCTGTTATAAGAACGTTTCCTTGACATGACTTCCAAGTTGAATTAAGCATTATTCCCCTACATCTATATTCCTAAAATGCAACATGAGAATCCTTAAACCATAACATGATGATGTATATGTTTCATTGTATATAGTTTGATGGGTGCTGCTGTAGGAATGTTTTCTTCTTATCTATCTGAGATTCAAGTGTGTGTTGTCATCCTGCCATCCTTCACCCCACTGGGTCATTACTAATTTGGGTGTTCTCAACAATGGGGAAGCAGAACTTTCATCACCTCAAGGGTTGCCATGGTAGGATCCCTCTTGCAACCTTATGGCAACATTTTACGAGAAGACATCACCCAAATTGTAATTTCATCTACCAACTGCTCTATGTCTTGAATGATTTGTTGACGAAGGCCCCGTGCTTTTGTATCTGTGCCTAATGATATACCTACATCTTTTGCTACTGTTTCCCAAGGTGTGCCTGTAGCTAGATTTGCCAAAATCTCTCCACCCCTTGTTACAGCATCAGCCATAGCTGAGGAAACTTCTGGAAAAACCTGTCATGACATTATAAATATAAAAAATCATCACCACTGTATTAAGATCAACCTGCAGTTACGTGTTTCCCAGCAAAGCATGCTTAAAGAAGACATCAATACCTAGATTTATGAGATTGCAATAAGTGACTCCCTGTACTATGATCAGTGTTGTGTACAAAGATGCTACTGTTCCTATTAGAGAAAAATCATGCAACAAAAGAACCTGAAGAAGGTGGTCTTGTAATACCAAGTTTGACTTTTTTTAAAACAGATGAGAAACTTGAGGTGCTATACTTAACTTGCATTAACACCTATATCTATATCTAGATTCTCTCTCTCTCTCTCTCTCTCTCTATATATATATATATATATATATTTAAAGTATAACTGCATGACATAAAAAAGTATGGACTCCAATGTGAAACATTACAATCCCTTATAAAACTAACAAAACATGCACTCAGTCTATTGGACCACAATTTCAGGTACATCAAACTCAGGATGAACCAATGGAAAAAAGTAACTACTCAGTGGTTACAAATATCAAGATGCCTGAAAAACGTTATTGACATATTTCCTTTCATAGATTTTCTGCATCCAGAAAGAGCAAAACAGACATGAAAGAAATTCATCTAGTGGAGATTCTAACTTCAAAAATGTTGTCTGGAAGTCATGAAAATTAGGGCATAATGAACTTGGTCTTTGACTTTATATGAAGTTGCTAAAAGGTAAAATCTTCTTGATGTTTTACCAGTAGTGGAACAGGACAAGCTAAAGCCCTCGTCATCTACCATACAATCCTTTACATGGCAGCAAGAAAACTGAAAGAATGCAATACATTGCCTTTCACTAATGAATTGACTTAGCACTGTTGTATTTTAATAAGTGACACTGACTTTGCTCAGTGGTTCTTAAATTGCCTTCACTGTGTGCATTGTGTTATGAAAGAATGTATACACCCTCACTGGTATTATGGATCCTTTCATATTATAACTTGCATAAAAAATACTTGCCAAGACTTTATTAGACTTTGACATCTCAGACAACGGAAAAATAGAGCTTATACTTGCTTCTTTACCACTTTGAAAAGTAGCAATTGGGAAAGTTGTTTGAAATACTTTTTTTCCAATTACAAGACATGATTGGCTCTGACATTAGGCAATACTGCTTATATTTTCAGTTTTGAAGTTGCCTCTAGGCTTTTTTAAGTCGGCCATCTTTTCTCATTTGGTTACTTAGACATGGAGATGGAAACCTTGAATGACGCAAACAAGATAATCTCATTACTACCTTCTTCCTACCATTAAGGACATTTCAACCACAAGAATTGGTAGATATGCTATAGAAGTAGATAGTACTACAGGTTCTTTTCTGTTAGACCTATATTAGATCACAAAATAAGAGGAGGCATTATGAAGAAAACAATTAGATATCCCTCTAAGATCAGGTACTGAAGCTTTCAAAATGGTGGAGCTTAGCATAACTCTCCAACAAACAATTCTTTCCTTGTGTCTGTTCATCTTACAAATATTGCCAAAGGACCTTGGTGCTGAATAACTGACATCATGTCAAGTCATTATACTGCATCTACTCTAGCTCCACCTGACTTAAGGATACTCTATATTTTATTCTTGTTATTCAGAAGTTGCACATTGGATAGGACTGCCTTGACAATCCCCTTCAGCAATGATTATGCTAATGCATGAACATAGATACATTACAGGCTTCAACCATAGGCACACCAATTTCCTATGGAGAATAGCATTAAACAAATAAAATCTACAAAAGTCACTATTGCATACGCATGTTAGTCTTATTGGTGGCGAATAAATTATCTTAAGAATGAATGTAACAATGCTCATGCCATGCTAATTATCATCCAGAAATTTTTCCAACTGAGGAATTAGTAATGTAGAAATTTATATGGGTGAATATACACAATAAAAAACAAACATAATTATAGAGAATAATAAATGTCACATATATGAATGAAGCAGCAGCAAGTACATACACTGGAGCCTGAAGTGGGCTACCCAACAATACAAATACCACTTCTATATCTAATAATCTCTCATAACATTGTTATATAGCACCATAGGTTGGCTATGGTGGTGTAACCACCTAACATCATAATATTACCTCGATAATATGCTATTTTGCATCAAAACAGGGGATGTAGGAATGGTTGGAAGTTCCCCCCAATATTTCTTGGGAATGAAAACAAAATAAATTCTAAAATTCTAAAATAAACAACCAAAAAATAAACAAAACTATCAATGTAGGAGCATACCCCATTGTAAGGAGTTCCATGGAGCCCACATATGAAGCTCAAGTATGGCACAAAAAGAGCTCATGATGTTAAAGCCAAGGACGGATTTGACTCGTCCTATGACTCATTGAGCAGGGGTGAACCACTGGCGGATATAGAGGTTGGAATAGTGGCGGAGTCAAGGTGTGTGGAGACAAAGATATTGGTGTGCAAGCAAAGAGGCACAAGACAAATGGTTGCTGAAGATCAGAGTTTCGAAGTCAGTGGAAAGGATCACGGGGCTCATTGCCATGATGTGAAGCAATGCAAGTGTCCAAACCACTAGATTGTGAAGAGATCTACAAAAGAGAAGCCACTGCGAGAATTTTTAGAGAACTTGGGGGAAGCCCCTCCTCAAAATCCCGTGGAGATGAGAGTCGTTTGATTGTAGGGAAGATTGATGGTCTATAGGGAAGCTGACTCATGGGGGACACACGGACATGAGCATATGTGTGGCAACATAAGGAGGATAGAAGGGACGGGCAAGCATCAATGCCACAAGGAATCTAGGTAGATCCCATGTTACACCGAACATATGGGCACAAAGACATGAGGAAAAGTACAGATTCATTGATGCGGTTCATGGCAATTGAAAAGTGGGAATGTCTAGTAACGTAGAGGATGCGAAGCAATGGAAGATGGACTAGGCATGACAGTTACAAAGGTCATGAAAGAATACATATAAGGGAGAAAGAAGGATGCAAGGTTGGAGAGTGTGATTATTGAGGTTCTGAGAATAAGATTAAAAGAGGGTAGCAATCCTCAAGTGCATGATTGCACTTCTTATATGCTCCTATGAGTAGAGTTGTTGTGGATCCCTCTGCTAATTTATTTGTGTATTTGACTCTTTTCTCTATTCATAAAGGCAGTGAGTACCAGACAATCTAAACCTATGAGGACATTGTTCTAAAAGGAGAGGGAAGCTATAATTCCTTGGAAAAATACCATTAACGGTTCAACTGCATCATTTGGTATTATGTATTAGAGCACGTTTGATTCTTTAGGAAATTTTTGAGATTAAGAGACTAAGTGTTAATGTTTATGCCATTATTATAGTTCTTTGCATTTCAATAGATAAGAGCATCATAAGAACAAGATCACTAAGAAATACACATTCACAAGAGACACNCAATGTTCAACAGATAACTCAAACCAATACAGATAGTCCTCCCCAAGAGATGCGCCACTCTTCTTCTCCTCTCTCTAACTGGTAATTGCAACTTGCCTCATAAGATAATGAGCAAGTGAGTTGTGTGTTAGAAGTGAGGCGCTAGCCTCTTATTTATACAAGATTGGCACGTGTGAAAGGGTTTCACTGGCAGGGCCAACCTCTCACTCTGGGTGGGTAAACCCACCTTTAATTAATTCTAGGTCTTCAATAATAACTGTTGGGGCCGACTTCTTATTCTTCCCTTTATAATTGTCCGATGACCAATCCGCAAAAGGGGATTTGGTCCTTATACAATTACCGACATGATTAATCCACAATGGGGATTAATCCTAATAATAAAATAACAATAATAATAAGAATGCTATTCGCAGTTACATTATTTCAACACTAAGGAATTATGGCATGAGGAGAGTCGAGATTGCCAATATGGCAAGGAGAGGAAGAAGAACAACAATGAACAAAAAACTTGAAGAATTGAGGAAGAGAATAGCAAAATTGGAGAGTAAACGAAGTGGAGATGCAAAAGAGGAAACAAAACCCGAACCAAGAGAAGAATGGAAAAATAATCAAGACGAGGATCCTAGAGTGCAACTTTTGAAGATTTTGAAGGGCAAAGGCTTGCACGAGTGGAAGTTCCAAATTATGATGGTAGTTTGAAAGTAGAGACCTTGGTGAATTGGATAGGCAATATGAAATGTTACTTTGAATATAAGAAGATTGAGTACCCTCAAAGAATGAAATTTTCCACCATAATGTTTGCTACAACAAAATCTAGCGTCCACAAAAGCATAAAGTCCCAAGCACCAAGGTGTTAGCTTTGTGTAACTTAGGAAGTTTTCCCATTGTCACCTTAGCATCTCTTATCCACACTTTAGGTTGTCTCTTCTCCAACACAAAGGGGGATTCCTTAAGCTAGGATTAGTAAGGCTATGGAGTGGGGTCTCAAGGTGAAATTGAAGAGTAAGCATTGAAAAACAAACGTAGTTGCAGTATATGAAAATGGAAACGGGAAAACGGGATATGGTAAAGAAAAGAAAGGAAGAAGAGGGGGACAAGGAAATGGGATGATATGAAGACTAGTGCCTATCAACCTATTGGGCTAATGGAGTCATGAAATATTTCATGAAATGAATAGACTAGTTTGTCATAATCAACTACTTTGGTAGGCTAAATGGTAGAAAGGAGTAGTTTGCCACAATCAACCATCAATGGATGAAGGAGCTATTTGATATATTCATCACCGGGTGTGAACTTAAGGTAAAAGGAACTAGCTTGATGCAATTTACCCTTAAGTGTTTTCTGAAAATAAGCTATAGAATCAAGTCTTGGAGTGCTAGGCATGTCACTCATCAATACAAAAGTGAAGGTACTGTTTTATGGCTGAAATGCACTTCCAAAATTGCAACTTAATTGATAGAAGAATAGAAAACAAATGCAGAAATAAAACAACAAATAAACAAGAGAACCTCCTCACATTGCTGATTACTAAATGAATAAGGGGTTCATTATTAAGCCTTCACATAAGTATGATAACAAGAAGATTCTACAACATATAAACAATAATTGAAGAGCATAACAAGACCATACAACAAAGTAGATCAACACCTCAATGCCTCATTAATATTCAAGCTTGATACACAAGAGAGCTCAACATCTATCATCTCCAGGCCCTACAATCTCCAAACTTCTCCACTCCTCCAAATTCACGATCACAAATTCCCCATTAACAATTACAAAGAATGGAGAGTGTTGACCGCCTATTCAACTAGGGGGTCAACCCCATGTACCATGAAGAGATGCATCATCAAATGCTTCCAAGTCAGAGACTATTTGGTTCTACAAGGCATTTTTGGCCTCCAACACATTTTTTTGTAATTGGAATTTCCACACCCCTGCATGGATTAATAATGTAATGGGTCTGCATGGATCATAGTTAGGTCGGTTATCTTAGGATTTTTTCATTAGGAGAGTTCCTTTCACTGAGTGTTTTTTATCCTCAGGTTATTAATTTGGCTTAACCAGCCTTATTAATTTCCCTTGAGTTTTTCACTCCCACAAAATAATTCCTCCAAAGTGGTGAAAGGCGTTCTAATGGATTAATCCTCTGGTAGCTTGTGTTTAGGAATGATGTAAATGACCATGTATAACATCTCAGAAAGTTTCGCGGAATTCCGTTGAGTCTAGATAGTTTTTTTTTAATTAATTAAAATTGCCTAAGGTTGGGTAATTTAATTAATTAATTTTAATTAATTTTTTATAAATATTGTAAAAACTAGGTCCTTGGGCTTTTGCTAGGGGTATTTGTGCTCAAAAGAAATGGAATGAGACCCCCTACACCCTTGGACCAAGTTTCAGCTCAGTCGGACAACTTTTGCTAGGTGTTTGTCCACCAAGAGTTTCAGTCAATTAAAACAACAATTTTAATTGCTAAGTCATGACATAGGAAAAATGTCGTTTTTGTAATCTTGAGCAAATTGAGTAAAGTAAAGGTGAGAGATGATGAGAAAACACTTTCCTAACCTTTTCCAACCTTCACATCACCCCCTCACCTAACCATTAAGCAAAAACGTCACTTTCCCTAGAGAGGTGTGCCCCCCTTCTAGAAAGTCTCCAAAAAGTAAAAAAATAATATAAAATTTAATGGGAGACTTATTCTATCCCTTGATGTGCCTCCCTAGACCCTACAACTCATCATTTGACTTGTCAAAGCCTTGTCAACTCACTCCAACTCATTGCCACTTCATCTATCCATGCCAAAACCCTAACTTACCAAAACCCTAAAAGTGGTTTTTCCTTGATGTGTGACACTTGTAACTCATCCAAGAGGGGTAGCTTTGCCTTCCCAAGTATAAATAAAACCCCTCCCTCACTCATTTCTCACCATCTCTTGAGCTATTGTTATGCTACCAAATTCTTGCCCCATGTCTCTCTCTCATTGTCCATCTTGCTCTCATTCCATTTTGCTCTTGAGAGGTTTGGAGCAATTAGTTGCTGCAATCTCTCCCTTTGATTAATAGAAAGGCTTTGGAGGATCTTGGAGCACAAGATTGTGTATTGGTGCTTCAATACATATGAGGTGATTGTGTTCCTTTGTGCATTTTGTGGGATTTTGAGTAGATCTCTTGGGTAAACTTTGTTTGCTAAGATAGGTTAGGCAATAGTGTAGTTGTTGGCCTAAATGTGTTGAATAGCTAATGATATAAATTTTGTTTATGTTGTTTATCTATCCATCCCATTGTCTTTCCATATCTCACACTTTGTTTCAAGGTTGTAGATTTGCTTCAAGGGTTTTGTTGGGATAGCTTCAAGTAAGAATCTACCCTCATAGCTCATTTAAACTTCATAGCTTTTCTCCTTCTCATTTTCTGTTCATTTCATATCAGATTTGGTTTGCCAACACTCTTAGATAGGTCAAAAAATCAATACTATTTTCTGAAATTAAATGTAGGAAATTTTTGTTGAAAAACAAGAATTTTCTTAACTTTCTTGTGTGTTTTGTAGCATTTCCAACAAACAATAGCTTGTTGGTTTTTGCAGGTTCTTACCAGGTCAAGGGGTTATGATGCACATTTTCAGTCATAAAACACACCAAAGACCTCTCTTGTGATTGGGTAACAACACCCAACCATTTCTCTCATCATTCTAGCATTGTAGCAAGCCCTCGGGAGTCCCTTCAGGCTTGCATTCTTGTACTTAATTTTCTGTTCTTGTAAAGCTTGTTAGTGTCTACATCTTGGGTGAGAGTTTGGCAAAGCCACCCCCCAAAATCGTAAGGCTAGGTTGCATATTTAATTTTCTGCAATTTTTTCATTCTTTTGCCCCACTCGTCATTAGGGCAAGGTTGTATGGCTAGGATTGCTTTAGTTTTAATTTAGCCCATTTCATCTCCAACCCCCTTTGGCACAAAATATGAAGGCTTGCCTCCACCTTGTGCCATTGTGAATGGTTTTTATTTTTGTTTTTCACTTCAAGTTTTGCATGCCTTGTTGCCTACACCTTGGATGAGAAGTTGACAAAGCCAACCCCCAATATAGTATGGCTAGTTTAGTTGTGTATTTTTTATATGCTTATGCTCATGGTTAAAATCATCTAGAAGTAGATCTCACACAACTAAACACTAACTTAAGCCCATGGAGGCATAGATTTAGATCTCATGCTTTAAAGTCTCTTTTATTTGCAAGTTTTACTTTCCAAGCATTTATCTTATTGCAAATGTTCATGGGCAAATGGTGATGGTTTAAGGCAACTAGATCTCTTTCATTACAAGCTATTGTGGTTTCTCCTTTACATGTGTTTCAAGCAATATCTCATGGTGTAAACACTTCATTTCTTGTTGCTTTTAAGTTTCGATTTTGGCCATTTTTGACACTTTTTGGGCAAGTAAAACTCACCTAAACACACCTAATCACCTAAAAACACTTAGTCCATAGGCATAATAATCAACTAGACAATAGGACACCTCTACTGACCCAACTTCTACCATTTAAACGAGGACTAAAGGAAGCAACGGAAGGTGCTAGGCCGGGGACGGTCTCACGACGCGCGACATCCTTTCCGGGAGTACTCTTTTCCCTTGGGCTGACCTGTGGAGCTAGGGTAGGCCTTGTTGCCATACTTCTTGAGCACCCAACAATTACTTGGTACAATGGGATTCACTCTTCACTAAAAAACTTAATCAATCCTTAATCCACTCCAACTTTGGGCATCAATTTGTTATATCTTTTGGTAATCTACATCTACACTTGCAAGCACTTCATTTCACATTTACATTTCATGCAAGCTTATCTTATGGTTGTGGATTAATCACTGAGTAGTCATAATTTGTGCTTGTGGACATTTTCCCTTTAAAACTTTTATTTTTCAATAAGTTATCTTTGGTGTGATCCCTCAAGAAGTTGTGCATCCACTTGGAGGCACTCTCTTGACTGGGTCTTGAGTGATTTGTGTCTTTTATGCCATTGATAAGCAGTCCAATAGAGTAAGTGCTATTGTGAGCATGCTTGGCTTGATGTGTTGATGGTCATCCTATTTTGAATCTCTTTATTTCCTGCACATGCAAGCATATGGTTAGTTAATCTCTTTGTATTCTTTGTATCTATTGTTGGGTATAATCTTGTGGCAGTTTTAGAATATTCATTGTTGTAGCTATTGTATCTTGTTCATAATTGTATCATCTACTCATCTTGTATCTAATTGTAATCCTTTGTATCTAATCTTGTTGTAAAGTAGCTTATTTATTTGTAATATTGTGTAATCATTGTAATCAAACTCCCTCAAACTTTAGTTGACCCCTTGCCCAATCTTAGGCACTAGTCTTAGTTGTCCTAGGAAAAGGCTTCCTTCTCATCCTATATTGTTGCACATTGCATTGTTGCCTTTACATCATAAGCTAGACTTTCCCCCAACCTTTAAACTAATTAAAACCAACTCCTAGAACTTAACGTTAATCTCAACTAGGAACTAGGGTCTACCCCCCCTTGGCTTCCCTAGGAGTAAACCTAGACGGAAGAGGTTCAAGTCAAAGTGACAGCGTAGGCTTTGAGCCTAGGCATTGTGCCTCCAAGGACACACTAAGTGAGCCAGACTTAGCTCACGTTTGCAAGTGTGTATAAGAACGGCAACAAAGAGTAAGCTCCTCTTTTATAAAGATAGCTTAATCTCTCTCTCAATAAAATACAATATTTTCCTAACTAACTCCATGACAAGTCAAATAAATAATAGAATATGGAGTAGTTGGATCTACCTCCAGTCAATGGTTGACTGTGTCAAGTGAAAATGGGGCCTCAATCCTCTCCAAGAGAGTGTAGAAATTCTGAGGTCCTATGAGGCTGCCATCTAAGGTCTGTCCTTGACCTTAGTATGGCTCTAAGTTTCAACTGTATGGCTGTCTTCTTTTGCTGTTTTAGGACAACAAACAATCATCCCACTTTCTGCTCAATGTTTTATAGGTTAAGTGCTCTTTTAAGGTGCCCTTGCA
>JASDQU010714879.1:41296-51865 GCA_032191745.1 Picea mariana
TAATGTACTACGTAAGATTCATGGAATGATGGATAATATGGAATTTAGATGGCATTTCTTATATTGGAAGTATCACAAACATACATGTTTCATAAATTTTGCATCATGTTTGGCATTCTACATGTTTTTTTTTTAATATATATATATTTTTTTATATATATATAAAAACGCTCCGAAGACGCTTCGCTCCCGACCATTTTTTGAAAAATGCGCTCCCGCGCTCCCGCTTCGCTCCCACGCTTCGGCAACACTGGTCTAAAGGCTCAGAAGGTAAAAGCAAGTTGGTAAAAGATAAAAGCCTAAGAATAAAACCTCGAGATGCTTCGCCCAGGGATCCCCGAGAAAGCAATAAAAGGCTTCTTAGCAAGAAACAAGAGGGACCCGAAAAAGTAATAAAACAAGACCTACCCAGAGGATAGGGGGTCTCATCACGAGCCAGCCTATTAGGTCCATGGGTACCTAGCAGTATGACATTGCCACCAGCCGGTTACCATGCCAGGGCAATGACTCTTGGTTGCATGACCAAGGGAAAGGGGGTCTCATCACGAGCCAAACTTCTCATTTTTGTGAAAGTACTTGTGGGTAACGTTGTCACTACTGGTCACCACACCAGGGCAGTGTCCCTTGATTAGCTCTTGAACAAAGAATAAAAAAAGAATAAGAATAAAAGGCAAGAATGGGCTTGGAAAAAATTGCATCCAGGACAGGTGCAACTCGCCTTCTACAAAGGCACCCACAGGTAACGTTTCTTGCATCCTTGGCCCTCGTTGCACCCACATGCTTGGACATCCCCTGACCACATCACCCACTTACATGGCTTGGATGAGGTCTCTTTCGGGAACTTTCCTTTTCCAGTGGACACTAGCCCAATAAGACATCTTGTGCTTTTCTCCAAACTTGTATTGCAGGCCTGTGTAATGTCTTTGAGCTTTTAACTGTTGTATTAGGGATTTCATGCACATGTTTAATAATATTGATGATGAGATGTGATTGACATTGCTATGATCCCTGTGACTGATAAACCCATGGAGGGCGTAGCTATTGATGTGCAGGATCATACTCGACGGGTAGGTACCATTTTGGACCGGTACACATGGGGAGATGATCAGTTTGGACCTCCATGGGGTTGAAGAGCCCATCAGATGGATGCTGAGGCCCCATCAGGGGGCAGAGACAGGACAAAGATGGATCAGGGGCTTTGCACTGGAGAAGAAGAGGACGTTCCACCAGAGGCACCCCGATAGAGCTTGACCTAGGAGGATTGGCCCTTTTTCAGTGGAACGTTGGCCTTGGAAAGCCTAGGACATCACCCATCATGACCATGATGTCATCCAACATTATGGACGTCTTGGGAGGCAGACTAGGCAGTATTGGCACGTGTGGCAGGTTGGAGAAGCCCAAGGAGGGCTAACGTTTTGCTCCAGGATGCTCCATTTGCCCTAGAAGGGGCTAACGTCTCCCTTAGAGGGGCTTGTTGTCTCTTTTCATCTTGATTAGAGTTTTAATTTAGCATTTAATGTTAAAACAATATGATTTTAGTATTTTGGCCTTGTCGGCCTTTTTCACGACCTAAAATGTAAAATTAGGTCATGGTATTATATAAATGAAGGATATTCACCTTCATTTTTTCATCATCTCTCACTCACCACTTGGTGAGGTCTGAAATTTGTGCCCTCTCTTGGGTTATTGGCTGATTTAGTGATGTGCACTTGTTGAAGGAGGATTTTCTTGGCATAATTTAGCATTTCTCTTAATGGAAGGTGTTACAACTAGGGTTTGCAAATGCTTTTCTTGGTGATATGTAAGTATTTTTCTGCAAAACTTCTTGATCGAATGGTTGCATTATTTATTTCTTGCATATATTTATAATTTTGCTGAACAAAACCCTAGGTGACAAGCACACAAGTAGGTCCTTGTCTCATGTCCCCATTGAGAGAATTTTCAGCCATTGATTGAAGAAGGAGAGAGCCTAGCCGTTGCTACACTCTCATTCTCTCTTTTTTTTTTGCTAGCCGTACCTTTTATAAGTTGAGAAGAGGAAGACGCCCTAAGCCTAGGTTTTCTACACTTTGGGCCGATATTTCTAGGGTTTGCTGGTAGAGCCTTGCTGTAGCAACACTTTGCTTCATCAAACCTTCTTGTCTTGGTTTTATGCTTCATCTTCAACTAGCCGTGATTGCTATTGAGTTAAGGAAGGATGAGAGAGCACCTAGGCCTAGTTCTCCTACACCAAGGTGAGCCTCTCTCCCCTAGGGTTTTGACTTTGAGACCTTGCCTTAGCAACACCTCAAAGCTTCTCCCTCTAGTCCTTAACCGTTTTTACCTTTGAGTCCTTTAGCTCTTGCGTCCTTCACTCTTTGACTCCATTAACCCTAAGGCACTGATCTAAAGGACACCTTGCTTTGAAGTGAACATGATCACAACAACTTTTAAAATCTTGAATCAAACCCTAACTACTAACCCTAGCTAACTTAACTAACCTATTGTTGTCGTCATCCTTAGCTATTACATCATTGGCGCAGCTAAGCGTTCTTCTTTATAAGCAATTGAATGATGATTAAATGCATTAATTGAATGAAGTGTTGATTTATTGCATTGAATGCCATATTGTTCAACATTTATTGAAGAAGTGACATAATTTTCATTGCTATTTTATAAACATTGACTTCGTCAATATTTATTATCAAATTGCTTATATTTTCATCAGATAGTCATTGATTCATATGAAGTACTAACCCATTGATCAAAGCTTGCATATATCAGTTTATTGTTGCTTTGTCTCAGGCAAGTGCATCTCTTTGGGGGTTTTACTTTATTATTGGCCTTTGGTCAGACTATTTGCTTGGTGGTGATTTGTGAGGGGGGAATAACTACTTTATCCTGTAATCCTCTGCCTTCTCAAAACCCTAGGTCATCGGGGACGTCTCCCCTGGGCCTTACCACCCTAAATAGAAAGAACCATCCCATTGTGGTGACATTGGGTGGGATTGGTTCCTGTTACGCCAGTTTGACTCTTCAACCTTTAGCCTTTTATCCTTGCTACATACTGTGCGATAATAGTGACTAGTGGTGGCAATGTTATCCACAAGCATTTCATGGAAATGAGAAGGCTGGCTCATGATGAGACCCCCTTTCTCTTGGCTATGCAACCAAGAGCCACTACCTTGGCGTGGTGAACAGTTGTTGGTAGTGTGATACAGCTACATGCCCATGGACCTAATAGGCTGGCTCGTGATGAGACCCCCTATCCTCTAACTAGGTCTTGTTTTATTATTTTTATGGGTCTCTCTGTTTCTTGCTGAGAAGCCCTTTATTGCTTTCTCGGGGATCCCTGGACAAAGCATCTCAAGGTTTCATTCTTTTGGCTTTTATCTTTTGCCAGCTACTTTTTCCCTCTGGGTCTTTAGCCCCTTCTTCCCACAAGGTAAGGTACAACCCTTAGATATTTGGCCAACCCAATGCCCGGACCAGTGTAATGGGATGGATGAGCTGGAAAAAGATAAAAAGTGGTAAGTATGGTGGGAGCGGACGATGACCTTTTATGAATCCCCCGAGTGGCAACTCAAACCCTATGGGTACCAGCTTACTAGGACATCCTATCATTCCCCCAGGTGTGGTCAAGTGGAAAGGCATAAGATCCAAGCACACGTTAGAAGAAGAAAGAATTAAATGCACATATTCAAAGGTTTTGAGGATCAGAGTGACACATACCATGATACCCAGACTCATTACCTCATGGAGCAAGATTGATCTCTGCTGCAGGACCAGGCCGAGGTGATGGATGTTGCTGCTACTGACAAAGTGGAGGCGCTGAAGAATGAAAGGATGGGCCCTCCAAGGCCATGCTCAAGTCGATCTGGTTCTCGATACTCCATGTCTAGGACCTATGGGCCTCGAGACATAATCTCCTTAGTTATCCCTAGGTTAGGGTATAACAGTCCCCAGTTTTGGATTTTGTTATGTTACAGAGTGGGATGCCTACCAGAGTAGCCAATTGGGGGTGATAATGAGTTCAGGAGATATTGAGGAGCTTTATGGGACCCAAGTCACATTATTCATCATATTTCATCATCAGGATCCATTCCACATAGCTTGTCTTTGGTTTCGCTGCATTCCGACAATTTCCATAATTTTGAGTTATTATGGAGCATATTTTGATTAAATTCAGTGAGGAATACTTGAAGAAACCCCTTAGTGTAATAGCTCATTGGAATAGGGAGGAAGAGCTCTACAGGATAAGATGATGAAAAATGACTTTCAGTGGCTAGAGAAGCCATATGGGCAAATTAATCACTTTTAGAGGAAAAAACTTTAATTAATTAATAAAGTGATTGTATGAAGAAATATTAAAAGTGAATTAAAAGTCACTTGGAGATAAAAGGTAAACAGGGGTATAAAAGAGAGATAGGGGCTTCTATTCTCTCATTATGTTGTTTGATATTTTGATGTCTGGCTTCTTAGCTAGAGAGCCCATGGTACTTGGGGGTTTTGAGGGTTTTGACTGAATAAACCCTAGAGATCAACAAGGGAGTGAAAGATTCTTCTGTTCTTGATCCAAGCTTGGCCAAGGAGGTGAAAAATTCCTCCCTCACCATTCTACATCAGTTCAAATCTACTTTATCCATCAATTTGACAATGGGGCGCACCAGTGAGGGTTTTCTGCAGGAAAGGGCGCATTGTCTTGAGGAGAAGAGGTTCGATTCAGTTCCTTTGAGAGAGATCTCCTTACAGAACATTTGTGCACATCAGGGGCGAATTTTATTGGCATTTTTCAAGAGATTCAAACCCATATTTAATTCATTTTGAGAGCTGGGCAAATTTCCTGTTGAGGGGCGCACTGGGGGTTTGAGAGACTCTACTTTGGGAGCCGTTTTGGTCTCTATAGTTGGGGAAACTCATCATATCTTCTAGCCTACACATTCTACACAGTTTGGCATCATTTTGCAGAGGGTTAGAGGCCATTCCTGAAGAGGCCGAATTTGCTTGGGTTCCTTCAGCCAGAAAGGGTGCAGTTTGCTAGAGAGTACAAACACATACAGCAAGGGTACGAGTTGGTTTTTGGAGATCTTTTGTATTCAACTTGGAGGGCTCTTGGAAGTTCATATCTTCATCTTTCTATTGTATTTTGGAGGCATTATCAGCCACTCTCATCATTCTACTATATGTATTCTAGATCTGCTCTATTATGGTATGGAGGTTAACTATATTTAATAAATAAATTCAGATCTGAGTTTGTGGCCATTTATGTGTTTTTCCTACATGTATGATTGTTGTTACTTGTCATTTCCTTTATGAGAACAACTATTGCTGCAAAACAAATAACAAGAGAACATTAGCACACCAAAGAAAACAAATCAGCAAACTGTTTGACAAAATACCATAACCAGAAAACACTCAAACTCCAAATGTTCCCAGTAAAACCACTTGGGAACATTACAGTGGTATCAAAGCCAAATTCCTGTGCCAGCCTGTGATAAACACCGATGACCTAGAGGAGAAATGAATTTTGCAGCAGAGATTATATATTGTGATGTGGAATATCAAGTTCTTAGTGAGACATTCAGAGCTAAGGTAATATTCCAACAGTTTGTATCCATCAATGAGTAATATGGCTGTCTATTAAATTTAATAATATCTCTGTTTTACATTGAATTATTATGCAGGGGCTTAACACAATACTACAGTCTGCACCTGTTTAGCATTGTAGAGAAATTCTTGTTAACGGAGATCATGCTTATCTGTTACATCAATGCGTTTATGTGTTTGTCGCATGTCTTCTATGAGCAAAGAATGAATTATATTGTGGAGCTTTAATCTGTTGTAGCACAGGACAAGTTCTGTCTGACATGTTTTCTCAGTTTTATTTCTTCTGCTTAGATTGTGTGCATAGTAAACTCTTCTATCCCAAACAAATGAAAAATGATTGTTAATATTTCATCATTTTTCTACTCTAAGATATCAGCAGTACTATATATAATTTTCTGTTGCTGGACCATGCAGATCAAGTCATATTATGGAGTAAGTCGGAATCTACTGGTGAAATTTAAAGATGATACAATAGATGAAACACCAGTGTTATCGCAAATCTTAAGCTTTGAATCTGCAGTGAGTTCTTCTCTTGACATGTCTGTACGTACTCTTCCTGGGGACCACAGTCTTCCTTTACAACAGGTATGAAAAATTGTATGCGTTTTGCAATCAATGTACATGCTATTATTGACTTTTCATTATAAAAGTGGGCATTCAAACTAATATGAAGTCCGCTTAATGTGTTGGACATTTATTGAATGCCAAACAAAACAGTTCTGCTTATAAGTGAATATCTATTTAGAATCTCCTACAATGCATAGTCTACTACCAATCATCTTGAAAATTCCCTATTACGTATGACACTTTTATTGTTGACCTAAGTCACCTGGTTCGTGTTCATGTTCGAATTTGGCGACGATGGAATTAAAAAAAAAATCTACAAGCCAAAAGCATTTGATAAAGTTCACCATTAAGTTAGAAACTAAAAATATATAACATATACCATTACATTATTTACAATATATAAAGAGAGAGATAGAGAAATTAAAAAAATAAAAGTTTTTAATTGCATAACTTAGATAAAATAATAATTTATGAAATTTAAGTTTTAATTATACAATTTATAATACATACACCAATATATATATAAGGCTATCCCACCTATCTACAAATTGTGGTATCCAATCAAAGAAGCCATCCTTTGTCCCCTTGAGGCTTGGGAGAGAGATTCTAGATTCTATGTACTAGGGCTTGTTGGCCACCTATTTCAACTAGGGGATCAATTCCATGTGCCATGATGATATGCACCAGATGGTGCTACCAAGTTTGAAGACTTGCTGGTTATACAATGAAATTTTGGATTCAGCACGTGTTTTTGTAATTGGAATTTCTGCTCCCCTGCGTGGGATTATACTGTAATGGGTTTGCATGGATCATAGTTTAGGTTGGTTGCCCAGGACTTTATCATTAGAGAAGTTCCTTTCATCGAGTGTTATTTTTCGTCATGTTATTAATTTGGCTTAACCAGCCTTATTAATTTCCCTTGAATTTTTCATTCCCACAATAATTCTCCAAAGTGGTGAAAGGCATTCTAATGGTCGAGCCCTATGGTAACCAGTGTCTAGGAATATTGTAAATGACCATGCTAGACATCTTCTAGAATCTTGCGGATTTTCGTCGAGTATAAGGTATTTTTTTTTTTTATTTTTTAAAATTACCCATTTAATGGTAATTTTTTAAAATTACCCATTTAATGGTAATTTTAATTATTTTTTGATAAAAAATGTAAAAACTGGATCCTTGGGATTTTGATAGGGGTATTTGTGCTCAAAAGAAATGGAATGAGACCCCCTACACCCTCAGAGAAAGTCTCAGCTCAATTGGACAAGTTTTGCTAGGTGTTTGTCCATGAGGAGTCTTAGTCAGTCTAAGACAACAATTTAATTGCTGGAATTGACAAAGTCAAACTTGTCAAATTTTTGTAATGTGAGCAAATTAACAAGAAAAAGAGTGGGAGAACTTACCCAAACCTATTCCTAAGATTTCCTAAACCTTTCCCAACCTTAACCTCACCCCCTCACCTAGCCATTATTGCAAAACGTCACTTCCCCTTGAGAAAGTGCGCCCCCCTTCTAAAAGAATCTTTAAAAAAAAAATAATAATAAATAAATAATTAAAGGGAGACTTATTCTCTCCTTTGGTGTGCCTCCCTAGACCCTACAACTCACTCATTTGACTTTTCAAACCCTTCCAACTCATGCCAACTCATTTTCCAAAACCCTAACTCCTCTCAAACCCTAAAAGTGCGCCCCCCTTAAGATGCTCAATAACTCTTAGTTGATGGACACTTGGAGAGCATCCAAGAGGGGTAACTCTTGGCTCCCAAGTATAAATAAAGGCCTCCCCTCCCTCATTTCACACATCTACTCTTGGTATTGTTACTATGCCAAAATCTCTCTTCTCCCACTCTTTGCTCTTGCTCTCTTTTGCTCTTGTTCTTCTCTTAAGTTTCTGGCAAATATTTGCCCAAGCTTGCAATTGAATGAAAGAAATCTTTGGAGGATCCATGGTGTTGAGAGTCTTCTTGGTGCCATCTTTCTACGTATGAGGTGATCTTGTTCTTGTTTATTTTTCTTGTGTATTCTTAGCTTCTAGATCTAGAGTAGGAACTCCAAGCAAAGTATTTTGCTTGGATAGATTTGTGGATACTTTGCTTGGATAGATTTGTGGTAGTATTATCATAGATCTAGTGAAGTGTTTATTTGGGTATTACAAAGTATTTTGTTTTACCATCTAGATCTACTCACATCCTCTCTATTTTTGTAGCTTTTCTCACAAGATTTGCAGGTTGCCAAAGGGTTTGGAGTGAAGATTTCAGATCTGGAAATCTCTCTTTTCACCCACTTAAACCCTCTAAAAATTTATGTTTCATATTTTTATTATTTTCTATACTTCTTGGGGCATTCTAACATACTTGGATAGAGTTTTTAAACATATTTTACTTGCCTAAATTTACACAAAAAATTTCTGGTTTTACAACATAAATTTTTACAAGTTTTTGTCACTTTTTGCTGATT
The DNA here is from genome assembly GCA_032191745.1 of Picea mariana. Taxonomy (NCBI): domain Eukaryota; kingdom Viridiplantae; phylum Streptophyta; class Pinopsida; order Pinales; family Pinaceae; genus Picea; species Picea mariana. The sequence continues at coordinate 49,903 of JASDQU010714879.1, forward strand.
TTTTGCAGGTTGGTGACATTTGGGAGGGATTACAGCCCATTTGGGGCATTATACAAGTCAAATATCAACCTCCCAAAATTGGGTAACACATACCCTCTTCTTCTCTTCTCATTCTCACATATTAAGCAAGCTTAAAGGGCTTGCATTCCTCTCTTGTAATTAATTTCTGCATTTTTTTTCTTTTTGCCTACATCTTGGAGTGAGTTTGGCTAAACCAACCCCCAAAATCATAAGGCTAGGTTAGCATTGTTTTTTTTTTACTTCTTTATGTGCTTAATGGTTTAAAATAATCTAGATCTAGAAATAATCACCTAATGCTAGCTTAGGCCCATGGAGGCATAACTAATCTACATTGTTTATTTTTCTCTTTCTTTTCTTTGCAAGTTATTTCCATTTAAGTGCTTTGCTCTCAACTCAATAATCTTTAAAACCACTTTCTTTTATGTCTTGCAATTTACTGTTTTTTAGGATTGTATAATCTTGTAATATCTTGTTTCAAACATTTTAAGTTTCCTTGCAATTTCCATTTAATTACTTTACTTTTTCAAGTCTTAATTTTCAAGTACTTTCCTTTTACATTGCAAGCACACTTTCTTTAAAACACAACATTATAATCATTTCCAACTAATCTAACTCAACTTAATTCACTAAAACTCAAGTTACTTTTAAAGCCTAAAATTTATCTAGCTTAATAAGTCACCAACCACTGTCTCATCTTTTCCAACAAAAAGGGAATTTAAGGAAGAAGCGGGGGGTGCTAGATCGGGGACAGTCTCACGACACTTGGTGTCCTCCATGTGGAGTACTTATGTTCCTGGATTGACCTGTGGATCTAGGGTGTGGCCTTGTTTGCCTCACTTATTGAGCATCCAACAATTCTTTTGGTACAAGCGGGGAGAATTCTTGGGTTGTCACTTAGTCTAGGATTCACACTTCATCTCAATAAATTAAGCAATCCTAATCTAATCCACTTAACCTTGGGCAATCTACATTGGTATTTTGAAGGTTTATGCTTAAGTCATATTGCCAACACTTCACTTTTACATCTACATGCAATTTTACTTTAACCGTTTGTGGGTTTGACTAGGTAATCTAAAGTTGCGCTTTAACCCTTGGAGACCTCATTTCAATGTTTAATTTTGAGCTTAAGTTGTATTTTGGTGTGATTTCTCTCCTCCCTTGAAGTTGCGCATCCCTTGGAGGCTTCTTCATTGCTTGGAGCTTGTGGTTGTGTATGCTGGTGAAACTTCTCCTTGAGTTGCGCATCCTTTCGAGGCACTCTTGTTTGGGATAGTTGGCTTGATGTGTTGAGGTTCACTTTTCCTTTGAGCAATATCTTCTTTACCTGGACACTCAAGTTCATTACAAGTTAGTTGCTTGGTTAGTTACTTTGCTTTGTATAATTTGTATCTATTGTATATTTGTTGGATCCTTTAGTTAGTCTTTGTATTAACTTTGTAGATATTTATTTACTTCATTCTTTTGTACCTAGTCCTAATTGTAAATCCTGTATCTAGTAATTCATTTGGTAATCTAATTGTAATCATTTGTAAAGCATAATCCCTTTAACGTAGTTGATCCCATTATCCAACCTTCGACACTAGTCTTAGTTGACCTAGGGAAAGGTTTTCTTGTGCATTGAAATCTTGCATTTGCATTGTTGACTCTCATATAGTCTAGATCCCCCTAGACCTTTAACCAATTAAAATTAATTCCTAGAACACATCTAATAACCCACATAGTAATTAGGGTCTACCCCCCTTGGCTTCCCTAGACAAAAGGAGTTCAAGTCGAGGTGACATTGGGCGTGAACTTAGACATTGTGTCTCCGAGGACACACTAAGTGGACTGAGACTTGGTCCACGTTTGCAAGTGTGTATAAGGACGACAACATCTTTGGCTCCTGTTGACCGCCTCTCCAACATAGGTGGTCAACTCCATGTGCCATGAAGAGATGCATCAT